>NWUY0300018197.1:22329-33196 GCA_004151065.3 Larix sibirica
TTTAAGTATATATAGTTTTCATTTTGTATTTTATATTTTATTATTAATATCTTATTCTAATTCTTCTATTGTTATTATTTTATTGATACATTTTACAATTATATCTAATTATTTAAGATTTTATTGATAATTTTCAATTTTTTAATATTTTAAAATCAATTATTTAAAATATAATTAAATTTATACTCTACTTCGATGAGCGGGTCTTTAGACTCGAACTCCATTTAAGTGAGATACCCCTCCTTATAATTATAATATTATTTATAATCTAAAATCCATTATTTACATATTTTATTTTAATATTAATCATTTATTATTTCCATATTTTAAGAATAATCATTTATGATTTAAGATAAATAATTTATTATGATACTTCATTATCATATAATATTTCATTTATTTCTTCTTCTTATTATTACTATTTTATAATCAATACATTATTTACTATTTTAATTAATGTTCAATATATAAAATATTTTATGATAACGGAATTTTATTGATGATGATGGCTTAATTTTTACGTATTGAGATAATTTTGTTTATTAAACTTTAAAATAAAATAAATGAATCATTTGATTTGCTTTAAAATTTTACTCCTATATTTAAAAAACTTGAAGACTTTTTTTGATAAGATAGAAAATTTAAAAAAAAAATTTAAAAAAAAAGTGATTTCATCATCAACATTTATAGAATTATATTTTAAATTATATTTTAAAAACTATCCAATACACTTATAAAATTAATATGCTCTCATTATAATGTATACCTATTCCAAATAAATGCCGTATCTTTGACTGTGGTTTCCATGTTGAAGCTGCGGCCGTGCTGAATATTTACGTGTCGAAACTCCTACGCATGTTCACAGCTCTACTGCTACAATGAATGCTAGTTTTTCGTCCAGGTTTAAATGAAAGGAGGCAACCATTACTCGATACCACTAGTGTTGCTACAGCTTGCATCGACCCTTTTGTCGGTGGTTGACAAATAGACGTGCTTTTCTTGTTGCTTCATCAATCAATGTAGCACCGACAAGCAGCCATTAAAGACACGACAATAGAAAAGTCTAATGAATGTGCCCCATGATTTGTTATTTTCGTAGCTTTAATAGATGTCGGCACTATATTGATTGATAAGAGATTTGATAAGTGTTGGTGACAATGAAAAAGGAGAAAGTGTATATTTTTCAACCATGGAATATAAAAGGCGTCGGTGCAAGCTGTAGCAATGCTAGTGGTATCGAGTAATGGATGCCTCCTTTCATTTAAACCAGGACGGAAAACCAGCCTCCATTGTAGCAGCCGAGCTGTGAACACAATTCGGAGTTTCGACACGTAAATATTAAGCAAGGCCGCAACTTGAAAATTTCCTTCCGCTAATACAACATTTAATTGAAATAGGTTGGCATTATAATAAACGTATATTATTTCATAGATTTTTTTTTTTTTTGGAAAAACGCATACTTGCGATATTCATATGAATCAAAAATTACATATCAATCCAACTTTTACAATCATATAAATTGACTGTCTAGACCAGAAAATCAAGGAACGTATAATTATCCTTTTGACATTCAGTCCAATGCTGAGTAGATCGAAATTTATTACATCATGTTCTGAATAATGTCAATCATATCCAAAAAGATACATAATAGTAAAGGAGAATAGCTTAAGAAACAAAAAACTGAGACATTCCCCTATCTATTAAGGTAGTATCCTAAAATTCTTCCCAATATAATAACCCTTCAATACTCAGCAACGCTTTTTTGGAGATACTATCTGCTAACTGAGCTCTTTGTAAATGTGAAAAACTTTATTGTTGAAAATTTCATCATTTCATCTTTGATCCTTGAACTATGGAAATATATTCATTACATTAATGTTGTATTCACCTAGTGCCCATTTTATAGTAACTCTGGAATCCCCATAGACAGTAAGAGAAACAATGTCAAATGTGGAAGCCATCTTACATAAACACCACAAAGCAAGCAATTATGCTTTCATATTTTTCGGTGTACCACACTGAATTTTGAAAGTATACTTGTGATGATCATTGATATTGAGTACTACTACTCTTGTTGCACATAAGATCATTTTGTGTAGCTCCGCCAAAATAGGCAATAGCACCACTATTGCAATCTATATTGTATAGAGTTTTGGTTATACCTTTTTTTGCTTGCATAATCTTTAAACCAATTTAATATAGGCTTGCAAAGGATATGCAAATCTTCTAGTTTATCTTAAAAAACACACAGGTTCCTAATTTTCCATATGTGCCAAGAAATAATTGCATGGAGTGTATTAAAATATCTACATGATTTCTTCTAGATTTTGCAATTTTGTTCAAAATAAGTATCTTCCCAAACTTGCACAATATTAAGAGCATAACAAACTTTCTGCCAAATCTGTGTAGTATATTCACAACCAACCAGAATATGATCAACTGATTCATAGTCATTTTTGCAAAGGAGAGAGATATTAGGTCCACACCATCCTTTTTTCAACAGATTGTCCCATGTTTTAAGACAATTTTGGAAAGCAAACCACATAAAACATCTTATCGTTAATGGGATATTCCATTTCTAGATAACAAAGTACCACCAATTATGAACTTTAGAGATATTTTCCTTAAAAGTAGCCAAGTAGTCATATTTTGCAGTGTTTGTGATTTTGCAAGCCAAATAAGTGAGTCATGATTACTGTTCAATCTACATCTAGTAGAATTAAGTCTATAAATGTACTTGTCCCATTCACTTGCCCAAATACCACCTATGTCCATTAGCAGAGTACCAATAATTATTTTCCAAATTTATCCAGCTGGGTTTTTCAATATTTACCAATGTAGAATAACCAATCGCTTCAATATATTTAACAATACTAGGTGAAAGATAATAATATTCATCTGTATTAATGATAAGATCAACTCCTTCCATTATATTGTTTCCATTCCCAACTTTCCATGTAAGATCTCTACCCAACCACTCATATAAATTCATAAATCCCTTCCAGACAAGGGAAGAGTTTCTAACAATCTTCTTTATGTTTCTAATTCAATATATTCTATCATTTTTAATATATTTTCCATGCAAAACTTTTGACCATAGATTTTGACTAAATAAACCACGCCAAAAGCTCTTGAGTCTTAAAGCAGAATTGAACCAAGTTAGATTTTTAATACCCCATCCACCAAACTATTTTGTAAGAGAAAGCCTATCCTAGCTTTCCATTATATTTTTACCTTTATCATTGCCACCAGACCATAGAAAATTAAAAATAATCTTTCTCAATGAGAATATTATAGAAAGTGGAACATGTGCTAGTGAGAACTAGCAAATGGGAATACTGGTGAGAACAAATTTAATCAGTGTGAGCCTTCCTCCAATGGAAAGCAACCTAAATGTCCAATTTTTTATTCTCCTTTCAAAATTTTCAATCATCCACATCCAATCATGTGCTTTGTAACCTCTTGGTTTCAGATGGTAACCAAGATATTTGAATCATTCATCAAGCAAACATACCCTGTATGGAATAATAGAAGATATTCTTTACAAAGATTTCCCTTCTAAACTGTGATGCTATATGTTATACTTCTTCACACTTACCTTCATAACTGAAGAATTACAAAACAACGTGATAAATTCCAAATAATAAATCCATTCCTCAATAGAATCAATACCAAATATTAATACATCATCTACAAACAACAAATATGTAATATAAACTACAGCTGCAATTTTCACACCTTTAATTTTACCTTCATCTTTAGCTTCAATAATAAGTCTACTTAGTTCTTCAATGATGAGCATACAAAGTAGGGGAGATAGAGGGCATCCTTGTCAGATGCCTCTACTACTTTTGAAAAATACTAATGGAGCACCATTAACCAATACAACAAATTGTGCAGAAGTGACACATGCAATAATCTAGTTTGTAACAATGAGAGGAATCCCAATATGAATAAGGATTAATCTAAGGAAGATCCAATCGACTCTATCATATGCTTTTTCCAGGTCGATGTTAAGAAGAATAGCCTTCAAATTCTTTTGTTTGATAGAGTGAATAGCTTCCTGAGTAATACCAATAGCATTAAGTATTTGTCTTCCATGCAAAAAAACAAATTGTTCATCTGACATATGAGTTGATAAATAAGGCTTAATCATGCAAGAGATCATTTTGGTAATAATATTCTATGCAAGATTGCATAAAGATATCGGTCTAAAGTCAAAGAAGTAACTTGGATTATTATTTTTAGGAATTAAAGTGAAAAAGGTGGAATTCAATGCACCGAAGACATATCCTTCAATCCTAGAATACTCCACCATATACAATATATGTTTCCCCATAATATCAAAGAAATGAAGGAACAATTCAAGAGTTCATCCATCACGGCTTGGAAGTTTATCTTTTTCAAATAGTTTTAGGACCTTTTATATTTTGTCTAAGGTAACCTATCTCCTCATATTTTCCCCTTCTTCCTCATTAAACAATTTTGGAAAGAGTTTGACAATACACAACTATGCTTCCAATGAGCTTTGTCCAGTACCCCTAAAAACCTCACTAAAATGCTTTATAGCCATATTTTGAAGCTCGGATTGTCCTTTAATCATAACATCATTATCATCATGAAGTTCCCATATGGCATGTTTGTTTCTTCGGTTGGATGCATAGGAGTGAAAAAAAATTAGTATTAAGGATTTTAGGTTTCTGTGGTTTGTAGTGTTAGAATGGGTTTTCGGATGATCCACGGTTGTTATTTTTGTTGTTGACGTTTCGAATCCCAAGATGGATCATCATCCATCTTGGGAATCGAAACATCGACAACAAAAATGTCGACCGTGGATCATCCAAAAACCCATTGCAAAAATTAGTATTGTTATCTCCTAACCCAATCCACAAAGCCTTGCTTTTCAAATGCCAATCCATCTCCTCTTGCTTTAGGATCTGATCATTTTTTCTCTTCTAATACAATAATTAACACTTTATCCTCTTCAGTTATGGAATAGTCAATATTTTGATCATATAATACTTCAATATGCTCTTCAATATTACTTAATTCCTCCTTATCCTTCATCTTTTTTGTATTAATCCATTGGTTGACCTTACCCTTCAAGTATTTTAACTTCTAAACAAGTCGGTCCATTGGATTTGATTCCTCATAACTAACAATTTTTTTCCAATTTTCCTTAATAAATAAACAAAAGTCCTTGTTTAATAGCCATGCACTATTAAATTTGAAAGCATACTTTAGGTTTGGAATTGCCCCATCAATTTGGAGTAAAATTGGCCAATGATATGATATTTTTGTCTTATCCACCCATGACCTATATCTCTGAAATGAATGAATCGGTGTTCATAGACATTTTTTGGTTTGCTAGTTGGTGATCGATTATTATCGAGTATATTATTTGTTTGAAATCATTTAACCATTTTTATTTTTATAGTTTACTATAATTGGGAAGAATTTTTGGATTCATAATAAAAGAGATCCATAATAACCTCTATTAAAACATGCCACCAAATTGCATCAAAACATCTCACATATACATAATTAAGAATATAACATGCTATTGAACATATATACACATAATTAAGAATGGGAGAATAATATTATCACATCGAATTCAAGAATTTTCATCTCGAAACTACTTTTAAATTAACCTCTATTAAAACATCCACTACCATAATAATAAAGTGGATGTTGGATTCATAATAAAAGATATCCATAATAACCTCTATTAAAACATCCGCTACCATATTGCATCAAAACATCTCACACATAGATTAGTAGTTATAAAATACATCCATAATAACCTCTATTAAAATATCTGCTACCATTGACGGAGCTTGTAACAGATATTTTTTTGACAATTTTTGTCAATATTGTAACACTAAAAACCTCTGTTATAACCTCCGCTACATACTCTTTTCCTTATAGTGAAAGACTTGCATCTTTATGCCAACTTCACTTAAATTGTAAGTGGTTTTGACTAGAGCATGAAACAACCTTATGAATACTTTTTCCTCCCATGTTGTTTATCTCAAGTTATTATACATTAGGTACCCCATCATGGTCATTGGGAGAGACTCAATTTTATGAGGATAGGATACGATGTATTCCTTTAATTTTGAGATTATATGTTATAAAGAGATTTTGTTTGTTATTTATTCTTCTCCATGATTCTCTAGAGATGTTGCAACCCCAAACTTCACAACCATANCTCCTTTCATTTAAACCAGGACGGAAAACCAGCCTCCATTGTAGCAGCCGAGCTGTGAACACAATTCGGAGTTTCGACACGTAAATATTAAGCAAGGCCGCAACTTGAAAATTTCCTTCCGCTAATACAACATTTAATTGAAATAGGTTGGCATTATAATAAACGTATATTATTTCATAGATTTTTTTTTTTTTTGGAAAAACGCATACTTGCGATATTCATATGAATCAAAAATTACATATCAATCCAACTTTTACAATCATATAAATTGACTGTCTAGACCAGAAAATCAAGGAACGTATAATTATCCTTTTGACATTCAGTCCAATGCTGAGTAGATCGAAATTTATTACATCATGTTCTGAATAATGTCAATCATATCCAAAAAGATACATAATAGTAAAGGAGAATAGCTTAAGAAACAAAAAACTGAGACATTCCCCTATCTATTAAGGTAGTATCCTAAAATTCTTCCCAATATAATAACCCTTCAATACTCAGCAACGCTTTTTTGGAGATACTATCTGCTAACTGAGCTCTTTGTAAATGTGAAAAACTTTATTGTTGAAAATTTCATCATTTCATCTTTGATCCTTGAACTATGGAAATATATTCATTACATTAATGTTGTATTCACCTAGTGCCCATTTTATAGTAACTCTGGAATCCCCATAGACAGTAAGAGAAACAATGTCAAATGTGGAAGCCATCTTACATAAACACCACAAAGCAAGCAATTATGCTTTCATATTTTTCGGTGTACCACACTGAATTTTGAAAGTATACTTGTGATGATCATTGATATTGAGTACTACTACTCTTGTTGCACATAAGATCATTTTGTGTAGCTCCGCCAAAATAGGCAATAGCACCACTATTGCAATCTATATTGTATAGAGTTTTGGTTATACCTTTTTTTGCTTGCATAATCTTTAAACCAATTTAATATAGGCTTGCAAAGGATATGCAAATCTTCTAGTTTATCTTAAAAAACACACAGGTTCCTAATTTTCCATATGTGCCAAGAAATAATTGCATGGAGTGTATTAAAATATCTACATGATTTCTTCTAGATTTTGCAATTTTGTTCAAAATAAGTATCTTCCCAAACTTGCACAATATTAAGAGCATAACAAACTTTCTGCCAAATCTGTGTAGTATATTCACAACCAACCAGAATATGATCAACTGATTCATAGTCATTTTTGCAAAGGAGAGAGATATTAGGTCCACACCATCCTTTTTTCAACAGATTGTCCCATGTTTTAAGACAATTTTGGAAAGCAAACCACATAAAACATCTTATCGTTAATGGGATATTCCATTTCTAGATAACAAAGTACCACCAATTATGAACTTTAGAGATATTTTCCTTAAAAGTAGCCAAGTAGTCATATTTTGCAGTGTTTGTGATTTTGCAAGCCAAATAAGTGAGTCATGATTACTGTTCAATCTACATCTAGTAGAATTAAGTCTATAAATGTACTTGTCCCATTCACTTGCCCAAATACCACCTATGTCCATTAGCAGAGTACCAATAATTATTTTCCAAATTTATCCAGCTGGGTTTTTCAATATTTACCAATGTAGAATAACCAATCGCTTCAATATATTTAACAATACTAGGTGAAAGATAATAATATTCATCTGTATTAATGATAAGATCAACTCCTTCCATTATATTGTTTCCATTCCCAACTTTCCATGTAAGATCTCTACCCAACCACTCATATAAATTCATAAATCCCTTCCAGACAAGGGAAGAGTTTCTAACAATCTTCTTTATGTTTCTAATTCAATATATTCTATCATTTTTAATATATTTTCCATGCAAAACTTTTGACCATAGATTTTGACTAAATAAACCACGCCAAAAGCTCTTGAGTCTTAAAGCAGAATTGAACCAAGTTAGATTTTTAATACCCCATCCACCAAACTATTTTGTAAGAGAAAGCCTATCCTAGCTTTCCATTATATTTTTACCTTTATCATTGCCACCAGACCATAGAAAATTAAAAATAATCTTTCTCAATGAGAATATTATAGAAAGTGGAACATGTGCTAGTGAGAACTAGCAAATGGGAATACTGGTGAGAACAAATTTAATCAGTGTGAGCCTTCCTCCAATGGAAAGCAACCTAAATGTCCAATTTTTTATTCTCCTTTCAAAATTTTCAATCATCCACATCCAATCATGTGCTTTGTAACCTCTTGGTTTCAGATGGTAACCAAGATATTTGAATCATTCATCAAGCAAACATACCCTGTATGGAATAATAGAAGATATTCTTTACAAAGATTTCCCTTCTAAACTGTGATGCTATATGTTATACTTCTTCACACTTACCTTCATAACTGAAGAATTACAAAACAACGTGATAAATTCCAAATAATAAATCCATTCCTCAATAGAATCAATACCAAATATTAATACATCATCTACAAACAACAAATATGTAATATAAACTACAGCTGCAATTTTCACACCTTTAATTTTACCTTCATCTTTAGCTTCAATAATAAGTCTACTTAGTTCTTCAATGATGAGCATACAAAGTAGGGGAGATAGAGGGCATCCTTGTCAGATGCCTCTACTACTTTTGAAAAATACTAATGGAGCACCATTAACCAATACAACAAATTGTGCAGAAGTGACACATGCAATAATCTAGTTTGTAACAATGAGAGGAATCCCAATATGAATAAGGATTAATCTAAGGAAGATCCAATCGACTCTATCATATGCTTTTTCCAGGTCGATGTTAAGAAGAATAGCCTTCAAATTCTTTTGTTTGATAGAGTGAATAGCTTCCTGAGTAATACCAATAGCATTAAGTATTTGTCTTCCATGCAAAAAAACAAATTGTTCATCTGACATATGAGTTGATAAATAAGGCTTAATCATGCAAGAGATCATTTTGGTAATAATATTCTATGCAAGATTGCATAAAGATATCGGTCTAAAGTCAAAGAAGTAACTTGGATTATTATTTTTAGGAATTAAAGTGAAAAAGGTGGAATTCAATGCACCGAAGACATATCCTTCAATCCTAGAATACTCCACCATATACAATATATGTTTCCCCATAATATCAAAGAAATGAAGGAACAATTCAAGAGTTCATCCATCACGGCTTGGAAGTTTATCTTTTTCAAATAGTTTTAGGACCTTTTATATTTTGTCTAAGGTAACCTATCTCCTCATATTTTCCCCTTCTTCCTCATTAAACAATTTTGGAAAGAGTTTGACAATACACAACTATGCTTCCAATGAGCTTTGTCCAGTACCCCTAAAAACCTCACTAAAATGCTTTATAGCCATATTTTGAAGCTCGGATTGTCCTTTAATCATAACATCATTATCATCATGAAGTTCCCATATGGCATGTTTGTTTCTTCGGTTGGATGCATAGGAGTGAAAAAAAATTAGTATTAAGGATTTTAGGTTTCTGTGGTTTGTAGTGTTAGAATGGGTTTTCGGATGATCCACGGTTGTTATTTTTGTTGTTGACGTTTCGAATCCCAAGATGGATCATCATCCATCTTGGGAGTCGAAACATCGACAACAAAAATGTCGACCGTGGATCATCCAAAAACCCATTGCAAAAATTAGTATTGTTATCTCCTAACCCAATCCACAAAGCCTTGCTTTTCAAATGCCAATCCATCTCCTCTTGCTTTAGGATCTGATCATTTTTTCTCTTCTAATACAATAATTAACACTTTATCCTCTTCAGTTATGGAATAGTCAATATTTTGATCATATAATACTTCAATATGCTCTTCAATATTACTTAATTCCTCCTTATCCTTCATCTTTTTTGTATTAATCCATTGGTTGACCTTACCCTTCAAGTATTTTAACTTCTAAACAAGTCGGTCCATTGGATTTGATTCCTCATAACTAACAATTTTTTTCCAATTTTCCTTAATAAATAAACAAAAGTCCTTGTTTAATAGCCATGCACTATTAAATTTGAAAGCATACTTTAGGTTTGGAATTGCCCCATCAATTTGGAGTAAAATTGGCCAATGATATGATATTTTTGTCTTATCCACCCATGACCTATATCTCTGAAATGAATGAATCGGTGTTCATAGACATTTTTTGGTTTGCTAGTTGGTGATCGATTATTATCGAGTATATTATTTGTTTGAAATCATTTAACCATTTTTATTTTTATAGTTTACTATAATTGGGAAGAATTTTTGGATTCATAATAAAAGAGATCCATAATAACCTCTATTAAAACATGCCACCAAATTGCATCAAAACATCTCACATATACATAATTAAGAATATAACATGCTATTGAACATATATACACATAATTAAGAATGGGAGAATAATATTATCACATCGAATTCAAGAATTTTCATCTCGAAACTACTTTTAAATTAACCTCTATTAAAACATCCACTACCATAATAATAAAGTGGATGTTGGATTCATAATAAAAGATATCCATAATAACCTCTATTAAAACATCCGCTACCATATTGCATCAAAACATCTCACACATAGATTAGTAGTTATAAAATACATCCATAATAACCTCTATTAAAATATCTGCTACCATTGACGGAGCTTGTAACAGATATTTTTTTGACAATTTTTGTCAATATTGTAACACTAAAAACCTCTGTTATAAC
>NWUY0300018198.1:72370-83738 GCA_004151065.3 Larix sibirica
TCATATTGAATTAAATTATGAAAAACTAACACAAATGACCTATAAATGGTCACATTTGTAATTGCAAAAATCATCTTTCAATCAATTATTCATCAACTATCAATTTTGTGGGTCTTCGAAGTATAATTGTGGGTTTCAAAAGTAATTTTCCACTTCAATTATGCATAAAGAACATTTTGTTGCATCAAGGGTTTATGTGCACTCAAGATAGGAACTTCTTGTTATATTTTATGTCTTGATTTATGTTGACAAAAGAGATGATGATGTAAATAACCTCTGGCAAGAAATTGTGAGTGAAGCATACAAGTGCACATGGGTGCAAGAAGCTTCACCAAGCTTAAGTAAATGGAAAGCAATACATGAGGTAACTTATGGTATGAGTTATGATAATTGTTTTTGTAAAGATAGCAGAATGCCATTGAAAGTGGATCAAATAATATTCAATTGCATGAATGATTTATTTATGCCAAGTACATATTTTATAAGAAACAGAATAGGAAACAAGTTGGAAAATTGAAATCCTATTGAAACATTATAGAGAAGTAAACATAACATTTTTTTAGAATGTTAAGCTTAATTAGATGGCATAGTTATGTTAAAGAAATTGATTCAGAAAAGATAGAAGATGTAAATCAAGAAATGTTGGAATGATTTACACATGTTTTGGAAGATGCTGGGAGTATCAAAATATGAAATTACAATATGATGCTTAAAAATTAAGGTTGTTGAACATATGTTCTAGAAAGATAAATTTGAAATGACTAGTGCATAAAATGCAAAGTTGTTGTATCAAAATGAATCAACATATTATTAAGAAAGGTAAACCTGGAGTGAGCTAGAAATGATACATGTAGTAATGTGCACTTGGGAAAATGAGGCTGGAGTTGTTTGTAAGATAACAAAATGGTCGAATTGATCAACGATAAGGGATCAATTCTTTTAAGAAGATGTTATATTATATGTTTGTATGACCAACATTGTTTTGAAGTAAATGCAGGGAATGAGTTATAGCAATTTCAATATAACATGTAAAAGTATTTGAAGACTTAATACATTGATTTAATGTTGATTCGAAGGATTCTAGAGAATCAGTATTATTTATGATTGATTTGATGTTGAGTTGGAGGGCTCTAGAGCATCAAGGCTATTTTTACTTATTATGTTTGACTTGATGTTGAGCTAGTAGGCTCTAGAGCATCAAGTATGTTTAAGTTATGTGATGATTTCAATGTTCCTTTATGAAAAGTATTCATTATATATCATTGTGACTAACAGTGTTTCGAGGCAAATATAGGTAATCTGCTCTAGCATTTTCAATAACACCATAATTTAATAAAGATATTGAAATTATGAAACCTGCAATAAGAAGAATAAAACTTAATACAAGTAAAGACTAATCAAACAAAGAATTATGGAACCTTTGAGATAATCACAGGGGATTCCCTGGGTTATAAATCTCTTGAATTTTTAATAAAATATTTCTACACTAAACAAAACTCTTTATATTGAAAAAATAACTAATTAATGAAAACGAAGAAAAGATTGGATAACAAAAATATATGTCTAAGCAAGAGAACCTGAATTTGAATGAGAGTCTTTGCCAAAAAGAAAAGTTGGTGAGAGTGGACATTACAGTGGTCCCTAGTCCATTGGAGGGTTCCATTGTAGGTCCTTGAGTGCTCATTTTTTCCAAGGTATAGCATATGGCTAGTCCAGGATGGACTCCGTAGGGGGAAGAAAATTACAAGACTCTACACAAAGTGGGTAAAAAACCTTGTGGCTACTATACATTAGTAATAAAGATTAAAAAAACCCTGAAATTTTGATCAAGTCTATAGCGAAAAGGTAAGATTCTTCTTGTACTAGATGATTTGATGAAGTACTTGGTGTACTCTGAGTACTTTGTGTTGAGTTTGGTGTTGAGCTTGTTAGCTCTGGAGCAACTAAACTCCTTAGAATCATTATGATATTCGAGTTTTGTGTTGAGCTTGTTGGCTCTGGAGCACCTAAACTCCTTAGACTCATTATGATATTCGAGTTTGGTGTTGAGATTGTTGGATCTTAAGCACCTAAACTACATAGACTCATTTTGATGTTTAAATTCGGTGTTTAGCCTATAGGCTCTGGAGCACCTAAATCTGTTTAGCTAGAATGATTTACTGAAAGTACTTGGTGTACTGTGAATACTTGGTGTACTCTTATCAATGGATGTGCTAGTTAGTAACACTTATTGTGTTACCACCCTAAATAGCACAATTAGGAGATACGCCAAGGAAGGGTATCGTCCTCATGTTGGGTGAGTTATGAATGATATGAACACTATGTGTTTCCCAATTTTACTTATAAGAATGTTATGCTCATGTTATGCTCATGTTATGCTTATGTTATGTTCATGTTATGGGAGTTGGTATGATTGCTTTATGAAGAAAAGCAAGTTGAAAATGACTAAAAGTACTTGGGAAGAAGTACTACCATATAAGATGTATGCATAAGAATGTTATATATATATGGCAAAGTTATGTACCATGAAAAGAGTTTTGTGAATATCTTATCTTAGATCATGAGTTATATATATCATGTATGACTGACTAATACTACAGGTGCAAGAATATTACAAAGTGAATCTTTGTAAGTAAATTGAACTCTAAAAGAGTTGTTATGAAAGGGTAACAACAGGATGTTGCAAAGGAATTATTATTTATGTTCCTTTTTCTTTTTTATGACTATGTGTATGCATATATTTTATGTTGAAATTCTAGAAAGAATTTGTATTGCATGTGTAAAATGCACGTTATGAATGGAAAAGAACCTTAAAGACATCCAAAAGAGATGCCAAAGATATCGAAGTTCAGAAAGGCAAGCACAAATAACTGAAGGTTGTATTTCACAGAGACAATTGAAAGTTGAAGACAAAAAATTTCAAAGATACGAACACCAAGGATGGTGTTATTTATAAGGGGAGGTAGGATGTAATATCCTCTATGTGACCCCACTTTTTTCTATGACGGAAATGCAATGTAAATGTACAATGTATTAGTTCCTGGCGAGGAGCACAAGGCCAAGGCCCTGCTAGTAAAATCTGTAAGTAATGTTATGATTTCCTAAGTTGTTTTAAAGTTTGATTTATAGACTTAGGAGACTAAAAGGCTTGACGCAAATAAACGATGGGGGCAAACGAATCCACTAGGGGGAGAATTGAATGGTTAAGAAGCCATTAATATCTAACTTGTTGATGACAGATGTCATCACGATGCTACAAGCAATTAAAGAAAAATGAATTATGATATTCACTCGATGACCTAAAGTTTAAAAATATCATCTTAAGTGTCTTAAAATATGGGTAGCTATAAGTACAGTGGTGAATTAGTTAATATTCATAGTCTAAAATGAAACTAGATAATAATACTATCTTACTTTTGAGAAGACGTTTAAGTATTCTTATCGAGAATATTACTAAATATTTATATTATTAGAATGGCGAGTTGAGCCATTACAATTACACGAAGTAATTACAAATATTCATATGTAAGCAATATGTATACAAACTATCATAACGGATTCAAAGTATATTTAAATATATATACAATTTGTTATTATAAAATAACAATGATTATAAAAAGGAGATCAAGCGCATTTATTTAATTATAAAGAAAAGTAGAAGTTTAATAGTATAAACTTTATAAACATTTATACAAATGTATGAATGATAAAATGATTACAAGAAAAGTTAGATGTAAGCAAACTAATTAAGTGATCTTAGCTTTCTTAAGGATGCGCTCCTCATTGGAGTGGAGCATTAATGCTTTTAAAGAAATTTAAATAATGTTATAAAATCAATTAGGATTTATTTTTTTTAAATAATTATGTAATTATTGAAATCATAGAAAAATTAATCCGAGAGGGAAATGAACCTATTAGGGTTTTCATCTTGGGTAGTTTTTAGTAATTACATTTAGTTTTTTTTTTTGGTAGAGATTGGAAGGCAACATTCTCCTTTGGGAGAGTCGAGCCTCAACCAAAAGGAGCGGAGTGTGGGTGACTCAAGAAAAGCATATCTTGGTTTGAATTCTGCTTGGTATTGAGTTAAGGAAAGGGCGATCAGAGAAGATCCGTCAGCAATCGTTTAAAAGGATACTTTATGGAGAGACGTGGATGGAGGGATTTTCTGAATTAATTTTATTGCAACGGAACTGTGAGATGGGAGTGCAGTCTTGAGGTGAAGGCACTATCTATATCATATGGATTATGGTAAGTTCTTCCCATAAGTCTATCTCTCGTTGGATAGTAATTGCATTTGCTTTCAGGTAATTTCCCCTCTTGGGTGAGGGCGTCTTCATTCAAATAGTGAACTACTAGTTTAATTAGTGATAGTTTGGATGGAGAGGGGGAAAGCTCTCTCTCATGTTTTATTGTTGTTGTAGCCGAATGGAAAGAGGGGGAAATGTAGATTTTCTTTGTTATTCTTGTTGGATGTTATATATATATGGCCTCTGGAAGATCGAGGCTCCACAATCGTTGATCTTCCCTCACATCAATTTTCAACCATTGATTATACTTCTGCCTTATTTATCCCAAATGCATTGTGGAAGGGAATTCATACTTGCTTATACAAAGAATGCATCCCCATATAACTTTGTGGTCCAGGGAATTCATACTTGTTTATAAAAAGAATGCATCCCCATATAACTTAAGTGTAGAAGTAGAGGAAGTCATTGAACTTTATGTAGCTTGTGCTTGACATAAATTTTGGTTTCCATGTCACTACCTAGTCACCTTGACCTGTCATTCCCAGCCATCCATTTGCCATGTGTCACCTGCAAGTAGATCCACCTCATTACCCATTCACCTTTACATGTCATTGCCTAGTCATCACTCACCATGTGTCACCTGCAGGTAGGTACACCTCATTTCCATGTGTCATGCAGGTAGGTCCACCTCATTTCCATGTGCCATGCTATGGTATGTTGGGGAGGGAATACTTACGATAAAACCCATGACCTATCATTGCCTATATATCCACCCACCATGTGTCATCACTCAATTTGTTACTTAATCCCCCCTCCCCCCTGAGAGAGTTGTAAGTGTGAGGAAAGGTAACATAGGAATACTTCCTAGTCATCCACCCACCATGTGTCATCACTCAATTTGATGTTGAATGAAAATAAACCTAAGATGTAGAGGCTGAGGAATTTATGGATAGGGAGAGTGTGGAGTTGAGAAGCCCCACATCTCGCATGGAGGGAAACCTAGGGTGAAAAGGCATAGGAATTTATGGATAGGGAGAGTGTGGACTCGACATCCCACATGGAGGGAAACCTATGATGCAGAGGAATTTATGGATATGGAGAGTGTGGAATTGAGCATCTCTGCATCCCACATGGAGGGAAACCTAGGATGCAGAGGCAGAGGAATTTATGGATAGGGAGAGTATGGACTCTGTATCCTACATGGAGGGAAACCTAGGATGCAGAGGAAGAGTAATTTATGGATATGGGTATTGTGGAGTTCAGAATATTTACATCCCACATGAAGGGAAGACATGGGATAAAAATTTAGGCAGAGGAATTTATGGACAGGGAGAGTGTGGAGTTGAGAAACTATGCATATCGCATGGAGGGAAGACTTAGTATAAAATGTGAAAATGGGAGACTTAGGGAATGTTGGATGTGGAGGAATTTGGGAGAGGGTGTGCATGGAGTCTTTGCATCCCACGGATTACCCCCCCCCTCAAAAAAAAAAACTAAGAATGAAACTTGCAAAAGTGGATATATGCGGAGGTGAAAGGCAAGGAGGATGACGCGATGTAGAATGGAATGAGGGAAGGATGTGGGGGTAAAGGGATGAGTGGTAGTGGAACACTTAGGAAAATTTAAAATCATTTAAACAATTCTTGCATTAAACCTTTTGACATTGCTTCAGTAGGTGCTTGGACAAAATCGTTGATATCTTGGGCATACAACCTTCGATTTAGATTCTGTAAAATGCTAGTCGAAGGTGATATAGAGGGATGTTCTATGAGGTAATGAACATGGTAAAATTAATCCTTTTTTATATCACTCTCTTTTTTATGCTTAGAGGAGAAACCATCTCGAGCAACCTTGCATGGAGTAGCACTGCAATACAAAATTGATTCAGAATTATTAAGATTTGTGGGTTTTCATGATCAATAGGTGAGGTCACCTAGCACTCCTCGGATTTCATAAGTTGGTTTCCATTTGAGAGAAATCTAGTTTCGAGCATAGACCAAAATCACTTGGTTAATGGGTGATCAGGAAAACACATCAACACCAATGAATAATCTAACCCATTTTGTTCCCATGTTAATATCTTAGTTTTGTAGGAGAGGCATTTAGCAAACCCCTTCTCACGATGCAAAGAGTACAACCAAAACTCAAGAAACTATTTTAGGTTGGTCATTCCCAACTTAATATTTTGAGCCCTTAGAAAATTATTTGTATGTATAGACTCGCATTTTGTACTTTATTTATCATAGAAGAAAATTTTATAGTTGGCTTTGTATGATTAAATTCAACATCTGGTACACCACCCCTAATGGTATTCATTGCACAATGAGTAATAGATGATTACGATTACCACATTTATAATGATGATCCATTTTTTTACTATTAATATGATTGTATACACCAATCACTAAATGACCACAATTGATTTTATATCATGGAAAGAAAAAACATTTAACACTACTTGTGGAAAGTGATATCAAAGTAGGTCTTCTAGAGCACACCATTAAATGCCTAGTTTAGACCAATTTTTTTTTATTTGTCACTGATATCACTTGAAACTATATAATGACAAACTTTCCAACCCTTGTCTAACCTTCCATCTTTAAGCTAACCCTTAAGGATGTAATAACTCTCTTATCCAACCATATTTGATTCCAATATATCAATTTGTAGTATTTTATAGGTGGGAAACTCACAAGATTGGAAACCAAAGAGAAATAACTCAGATAGATCAAAGATCAAGGAATTAATATTTGCTTAGTAAAACCCTCGACGAGGGAAACATCCATGCAACAACAAAAGAGAAGTGTTACTTATAAAAAATATTGCATCAAGTACATCCAACTCTTTAAATAGAAAGTATGTAGTAATCACGCTAGCATAAGATAATGGAAGTGCTACTATTATCTTAACAACCTAGTTGAATAGGCCAAGCAACCATTCAACACACATGAAAATAACACATTAAACTAATTTGATCTTATAACATGCTCATAATGTCTAATATCCTAATGTCCCCCTTAAGTAAAACCATGAGGAGTACTTAGTAAAAGATGTTCAAAATTACCCCTAATTTTAGAATTTATCACATCCTCCTTTTATTCACTAGCCCCCTCATCGTAAATTGATTTATAGTTACTAATATACCATATGAAAATTGTATCATTTCTCACAAAACATTGTATCGTTAATAAAAATATGTTTTTCCCATGTAATTTTAAAGTTTCACACCCATTTATTTACCATTATACTAAAATAGACATACTAAAAATAATTAAATACCTTCTATTTACATGACACTCATGTAGTATTTGGAATTTAAGAGTGAAATCCCCACAAGAACAACTTAGGATAAGATGAAGAGTTTATAGAGAAATAGAAGAATAAGGAAGGAGACATCATGCTGACTTATATTTTAAGTAAAATATTGTGAAGATGAGAAAAGTTGTATACAATTTTCTTATCTTCAAAAACATTGTCAAGACAATAACTTGATCCTAAATAAGTTGTGATTAATATGCATGTGTATCTCAGTGTTCTTTGTGAAACTAAATGTGAAATATTGAACTAAATGTATTGAAACATCTTAATAATGATGGAATCCATCAAAATGTATCATTCAAGAAACCAAAAATGATCCTGGCACACAAATCGATAAAGTTAACAAGGGTTTCTAGCATAGGCATGAGAGAATATAATGGGTGTAAGAACTCTTAAAGGTATCCTTCGTAGAATTTAGAAGGTGACATAAAAGATGAAAATATTGGATTTGAAAGGATCAAATGAAGTTGCATGCAAGGGCCGAAAGTCCACAAGAGCGCTCCAAACAAACCAATATTGTGTGCTCCAAACAACACATTTACCAAGATGGTGTTCTATCATAAATGTGCAGGTACAAATGACACAAAAGATGATACCATCATAGCTATCAAGAGAATTTAAGATCTCGGAGATGAAAATATTAAACATGGAAACTCTTAAAGGAAAAAAAACTATATAATCAAAGCTTTGGGAAAAGTGTGGTGGTATCATCAAAGCTACAGGAAAACACCAAATTTGAAAATTTGAATGTGTTGAAGTTGAAGATGAAAAAAAAAAAGGAAATAATGTGTCACGATAAGCATGAAACAAAATGAACCAAAGTTTTCAAAATTTGAGCATGACACAAAATGATCCAAAGTTTTCAAAAATGTACAAATTGGGAAAATCCTTAATGTAGTTAATGGAAATTACATCCTTAGTGGATCTTAAAAAGACCTTATTTTTGGCCACTTACATTGGGGGATTGGAATATCTCGAGTTCATTTGTCAACGTTGTAACTATTGGCATTTAGTTTGGATGGCTGTTCTGGTTTTTCTGGGCCGGATTTTGGGGTAACTTTTCTATACAGTTTGGAATTGTTCCTTGTGATTGTTGGTGGCTTTTTATATGTCCGGCATATGTTTCTCTTACACTTTCTTATAAAGTATAGTTCCTTTTTCGTTTGAAAAAAAAAAGACCTTATTTTAAGTAGATTGAAAAAAATTTAAGGTACATAAAAGATAGGGATAAAATTTACTTATTCTAAAAAATACAAGGGCTTACTATCACCAAAAAAATCCAATTGGTGTCACGATGAATCCCTTATAATCCATTCATTTACAAAGCATGTTTTACATTAAAGGAACATGCATTCATAGAAAGGGTGCATGCTCTAGAGGAAAGGAAAAGTGTATAAGAATTGGGATTTAGTTGGATATTGTGCTTCTTCCTTAAAGCTTTTAAGGATTCCATATTCTTCAAACAATGGTTGCCCAAATGACTATTTTTTCCACAAAATGCATGCTTTCGATTCTTCTTTCCTTTGGATTGTGTTCCTTGTTCAAAATTTTAAGAAGAGTAAGGTTTATTTTTTCCACAAAATACATGCTTTCGATAGTTCTTTCCTTTGGATTGTGTTCCTTGTTCAAAATTCTAAGAAGAGTAAGGTTTGCTTAATTAGGATATTTTTTAAGCTAAACTTTGTGTTTCTTCTTTGATTGCATGGGACCTAAATTTTTTTATCCCATTAAATATTTATTGATGCCAATGTGGATGAACTTGTCCTACTATTAGGTTAATTATTTGAAAAATCCTTCAAAATTAGGGATTTTATAGTTAACACCCAAATGTTCTTTCAAAAGTAAGGATTTTATAGTTAGCACCCCAATGTTGTTTCAGTGAATAACTGGTAGAAACAAAAATATAGGCTTACTAAATTTAGAAATCATATTAAGCATCATCTAATCATTGGGTTTCATAATACCACAGGTCACAAGCAAGAATCTCAAAGTATTGAACTTAGAAATATAATCTTTAATGGGATCAAAGTTTACATAATCCTAACTATAAGCTCATTTTCCAAATAATGAGATTGAATCTCATTCTTCTTTCTGAACAAATTCTCAAATTTATCCTAAACATTATCTTAAGAATAAATCCCTTGAAGATGGAAATTAAGATCTTTCAAAATTAACATGCTAATGAGTCGTTGAGTCTTCTTGTTTTTGTTAAGTCAAGGCATCCAAAGGGGCAAGTCCTCTTCCCAAAGTGATCTTGTATAGTCCTTTACTTCTCAACAAGTCTTCCATGCTTATGAAGTAATATTCATTAAGTGGATCTCATTCAAATTGACATAGACATAATAGCCTCTACAAATAGTAGAAAAAATGCAAATAAAACTAAAATTGTATAAATATCTAAATATCTACAATATATTTGTGCGATTGTATAGTGAACAAATCGATAAGTTAACAACATTTATTGAAGGCAAACCTTCATCCATTTTAAAAGTAGTCTAAATGTGTGACAATTTTGTTTTTTTGGATGAAATTTTGATTGAAATATGGTAATTAAAAAAAAAGGATTTTGTGTTATTCAAATCGCGGTTTTTAACGTATAAATCGATTCAACAACGACATTCTGTTTAAACTTATTTAACACTGATTTCTGAGAATTTAAAAATTTCTTCTCGGATTCCGTCCAAATCCTGCCAGAAACATTGTCGAAAAGAGACGAAATCATCTCCCATTTAAACCATATTTTATAATGTTGTAATAACCAAATTAAAAAAAAAAATAGAACAATATCCATTCACGAGGAATGTGTTTGGCATTTTCATGGGAAGCATAAGAAGTCATAATGGTGCTTGTGGATGTTGGAAAGGACAATGAAAAGGATGCAACATGAAGCATGAAGCAGTAACAACAGTAACGTTATGATTATTCCTTGTGTGGCAGTGGCAGTGGCAGCAGATTAATAATAATCAATAATCAATCTTGTCGTTCTATCTCCCTCATCATGAAGCGCGTGCTCTCACTACTGTGTAACGTGCTTCATGCCGCACCTTCTCCCGCCACGTGGCGGTTGCCACGCGCAATCCTCCCACATTGCTTGTCCACAAGAGGAATGTGTGGCGTCCTTTCTCACATTTGCTGTCTCATCATTTTCAAAGAAAAAAAATAACTTAGAAAACTGTTGTCTTCCAATACAGCTATGTAATCATCATTTCAAAATCAATTTAAATATACCACAAAAACCATTCAAATCAATGGCACCAATAGTCAAAGTGGAAAATTGATTCTTTTTAAATTAAAAAATTAAAATTTTATGTTGGTAAATTTTGTTGTCAATACACAATGAAAATATAATTATTAATGATGTTTGTAAGTTTTTTTTGTTTTTTTTTTAAATATAAGTTTGGTGGATTAGTTCAAGTGGTTGAGAGTGGGTGGCTATGCATAGATATTTAAAGGCCTCACTTGATGTCTTCACTGAATTAGACGCCTTAATCTGGAAACCAGGGGAAATACATAAAGATTTTCTATTAATAAGATAACAATTAGATTGTAAAAGTTTTGTGGGTGCAATAAGCTAAGGAAAAATATATACAATTAAAGTAGGTATATTTTCTATATGATATATAAGTTAGGATCATAGTAGCATAATAGAATACAATGAGATACTCAAAAAACATGTAACAAAAAAATCTAGTACCTGAAGTAGATTGCTTATAGAGTAAAAAAACATATTTTTCAAATTTTAGAAAATTTAAAAATATAGATATCTTAAAACATTTAAATCTAATAATGCATTTATAAATTTA
>NWUY0300018205.1:0-14273 GCA_004151065.3 Larix sibirica
CTGGAGCTCAGTCGAACATAGCTCTTCACAACCTTGCTTGTTCCGGCTCGCTTGCACTCGCTCACTTGTTACTGGTGGTCTTCATTCTCCCCTATCAAGAACACTGGATTGCAGAGAACACACTCTTGAGTTCCTACAACTTGAGATGCAACCCACAAGCATACCTGCTCCAATATAGACCTAGACTACTTGTTCAACTATCTATTACACATCCAACTACCTAGACCTAGACTACTATCCATTATGTTATCTATCATGGCTATTGTATGACATTTGGTATCCGTTATATATCGTCTTATATACCTATCTATATAGACTACTCCTATTGTATGGCATTGTATATATATGTATATTTCTCATTAACCAAATGTACATATATATATATAATGAGAAATGTCCCTTGGGTTTCATATTCCCAAGTGGACTCTTGGACTCCCGGGTGACCATTGGTCTCCCTTTCACATTAATATTCCTCACATCGAGGATTAGACTCCAACATTCATTGTTATGTTAAATCATCATACATAACTAGTATTATAAACTACTCATTCACTATGAGAACATATGATGGAAATCAAATCTACAAGTACACACAATTTGGACAACAAAGTACACTTCATATATACATAAGAATGAAATTACAGGTGCATACCAACAACTTATGACAATTTGGTACAAGATGTCCTTCAAGATTATAACAAGCTAGGACTCTCTAATGCATCCAAAACCTAGATGGGATATCCACCAACAATAGAAAACCCTAACCATCAAAAATAACCTACAAAGGAATCATATAAACCTCCTCCTAACCACTCCATAGGCTCATCAAAAAGATAGCATCAACACCTCCAAATCCACCCTTGATATTTATCCAAGATTTCCCCACACAAGCTCCATAAAAAAAAATGTTCCAAGACTCCTCTATGATTCATTTGCCACAAGCCCTAGGTCCTCACACAAGGACATTAACCCTAGCACTTCAAGTCTTCTTTAGTTTTGTCTCTTACAAACCCTAACACCTTCCTCCCTTGCACTAAGACAAGTACAAATATTCAAGACTAATTCATCCTCAAGATATAACAATATAATGAACTCTTTCAACTTCTCATCCATCATGGGGTTTACATCCCACAAACCCTGGATCTTATTTCTTACATCACATAAGCACCGAGACCTCTAGACAATGTTACAATGGAATATCAAAAGAACATAAACACAAGTTCCAATTGTTATTTAAGTTAAACTTCACACCAAACTCCAAGAATCCTATGCTTTTCTAATGCCCCATGTGATTTCTTTAGATTTTACATAAAAAAAATTGGGTCTTCTTTTCTTACATCACACAAGTTCTAGAACCCAAGCTCATCCATAATTCTAGCATTCATCTTCATGTCTCCTCTAGGGTTTATATCACATATCCTAGGTATTGATCCCTAAAATATTTCTTGAAGATAATTACAAAGATAAAGTAGTGAGTACACTAATAATGAGTGATGAAAAAGGATCTATATCCCTTTATATATAATAGGTGAGGGAGGTTAACATAAAGCAAGGACTAGACCCACACAAGTAACCCTAGACCTAAGTAAATAAGGAAACCCACATGGAGCACTCCATAATACAAGGATGAGAAGTGTCACACTAGCTTTTTTACCAACCCTAAGGTGATGCATCATACAAGCATGATGACCCTTTGGGCCCAATACCCCTCCTCGAAGATGGTGCACTATCTAACAAGATGTTATCCCAATGCTACCTTTTATATGGTGGTTCATTCCCCAAGTGTCAGCATGCAAGGTGCTCTTCCTATAACTGCTTCAATTGTCCTCATGTTCCCAACACTCATCAACATATGTGTCATAGTATCTATTTTCTCCAATGCTTCTCCTCAACAAATGTGTATGGGTCCATAATCAAACTCCATGAAGTATGCTCCTCAACCAAAGTGCCCTCAAGTATCCAACCTCTAAGTTGTATGCTACATTGTTCCATGCTCTTAGAAATAATTCCCCTCCTACAAGTGCCTACTGTTCACCCTCCTTGGTAGGTACCTCTCCTAATTAATAAATTGACTCCCCCAATGTGTGCACCCAACGGGTTAGTCATCATGCACAAGATAACAACCTCCTAGGTAAGCATGTTATACTAAAAATATATCCAAGGGAAATCATTCACTCAAATTAAACCATCCATATGTCCACCAAGCATCACCGAGGGACTAGGAGACCTGGCACTCTCCTATCTAGGTGAAAACACTTTTGGACTAACCCCAAAAGTAACACTCTCTCGTTAAGAGAAGTTTTCTTATGTGACAACAAATATCAACTCCCTCTAAATTTGCAGCCTATAAATCTTGTGCCTCCACAAATATAAGAGTATTCTTCCATCATGGAATCAGTATCATATATACACTACAAGTATCCATGAGAGTTAATCCCGCAAGTGCAAGTCTACACACTCCATCATCGAAGAAATCACTTCTCACAAAGGTGTATCTCGCTCCAAGCAATCTACAACTTAACTTCTAGATGTTGAACATGCAAAAAGAAAAAAATCAATTGTTTTACACCATCAAACCAAGATGCTACTTCTTCATATCAATATTTATCATTGCTAGGGGTTCCAAAAGAAGAATGAAATTTTGTGAAACCATAGGAAGACAACCCTATATCACTACTTGATTACAAACTCTATAATCAGTTTAGAACTAGGAAGACATAAATAGTAACCAATCAAAAATCCATCATCCTTCAAGTTAGCATTATGGGAAAAAATGTTGTGGTATTGCATCAAGAGGTGTTCAAGACATCCTACGAAGACAATCACATATCCAAAAAATACCAAGGCAAGTAGAGTAGTTTTATTAAAATACATGACATAAAAACCCACATGCATTTCAATTTATCAATCTTGGAATATCAATCTTGTGATAGAAGTAACAACAAACCATAAAGTCTTATCACCATACTGTGAACATGAGAATCCCTCCCATGCACCTTAAAACTTTCAACAACTAAATTAGAAACCTCAACAATATCACCTCCCTATTTATGAGAGAATATTGAAGAAAAAACAACATCAAGGTCAACTCCCTCTCCATAAGATAACCCTATCATTGGTACTCCTCACTACTCCCATCTCCTGCACATTTGGAATCAATCATTGACTCCACCACCATAGATTTTGAACCTATATTCAAGTTTTGTCTTCCACAACCTTCTTCCATCCAAATTCTCCTTTGGTGTACAACGTTGATTCCAAACCTTAGTAGTTGTTAGTTTTCCCATGGTTTTCCCAAACTATAGCGCTCCATGACAATATTACAAAATATAACCACATATGAAGAATACAACATGAAAGATCAACCCTCCAATATTAGGTACAAGGTACAATCTCAACATAATACAAATGAAAAATATAACCTACCTACTAAGATTCACCAATAGTTTTTATCATGCTATCTATCACATCTATGATCAATCTCTCAACTAGTACAATGTACAAGATGTACAACTAATGTTGTCCCCCTTAGGGATAACATTGGAAGCTCCATCCAATTGGTAAAAGTCACTCAAAATAAACAAGTTCATCATACCTATAAAACCTTGATTCATGACTCAACCAATAATCATCAATCTATCATATAATGAATCAAGCCCCGTTGAGCTCCAAAAATTATCAAAACAATCAAATGGTTAAGCATGACTATCACATGCATCAATCCACTCCAAACACTGGAATCCACTAGAACTAATAAACCACCTATCCCAAGTCCACTTCAACAACACACCCATTAAAATAAATCACATAGAAGCCAACAATGAAGTAGATCTTGAACCTATCATAGGTAAAAACATGCTCTTGTCAAAAGAGAAACTAGTGTTTCAACCCATCAAACCCTTCGCATGTGTAAGTGCTCATCTCAAACACACTAGAGTTTCAGCACCCAAAAAACTCTCTCCATTTCAACCACTAAAATATCTAGCCTTTAAATCAATAAGAAATAAATAATAATCCAATCATCGTCAATACCGTGTTAAAATTTCAAAAATATGTGCTTAATGGAAATTTAGAAATTTCTCCTCATCTTCTTTGGGTTTTCTAAATCTATTTCTTGTTAACTTTTTAGTGGTATGGTTGAATCTGAAATATAAATCATAGTAGCATATATTTCACTGATGTCCAACCAAATACATAAGGTATCCCAAGAAAATAAACACAAAAAATGTACTTCAAGGGAACTGTGCTTCCATCCCTAAGGTCATAATCTCCAATATACAATAGATATGAAAATAACTTATAAACAACAATTTTTTTAAAACCAAAAATATATCTTCTTAGATTGTACTTACTTGTAAAATCATTCAACAAATCATATCAATGTTATGCTAAATTAATGATACAAAACTAGTGCCAAACATTGCTTAGTCACCATTAGAACATACAATGAAAATCCTATCTTCAAGTACACAAAACTTGGACAGTAAAGTACAACTCATATATACATGCGAATTAAGCTACAAGTACATACCAACAACTTGTCACAAGCTACTTAGTACAAGATGTCTTTCAAACTTGTCAAGAGCTACGACTCTTCAATGCATCCAAACCATAGTTGGGCATCCTCCATCAACAACAAACACTAACTATTAAACATTTCCTAGCAAGGCATTACACCAAGTTATTCCTAGATAACCCAAAGGGTCAACAAGCTATCATCAGCACCAACAAGTACACCCTTGATCTTTATCCAAAATTATCTCGCACAAGTTCCACAAGCAAAGTGTGCGAAGTCTTCTCTATGGTTTCATTGTGACAAACCCTAGGTCCTTATAACACAAGGACATTAGTACTTACAGTTCAAGTATTCTATTGGTTTTTACTCTCACAAACCTTAGAGAATTTGTATGTTTCATTAAGACAAGTGCATAGACACCACATAAGTTCATTTGTCAAAATGCAATTATTTATTGAACTCTTTCAATTTGTTTCTTGTCCATCCCGAGATTTGCATCCCACAAACCCTAGGTTCTCTTCTCTTGAATCACACAAGCACCATGACCTCTAAATAATGTTACAATGGAATATCAAGAGTACATCAACATAAAATATTATTTAAGCTAAAAATCAGGGCCAAGCCCCAAGACTCCTCTATACCTACAAAACTCCATGTATTTCTCTAGGGTTTATATCACACATACCCTTAGTGTTCTTCTCTTTCATCACACAAGTGACAAGACCCAAGCTCATCCCTAGAACTAGAATTCATGCTAATGTTTCCTCCAGGGTTTACATTACAAAGCCTAGGCCTTGCTCCCTACAATACTTCTCCATGACAATTACAAAAATAGAATAATGAATGAATCAATATTGAGTAATGACAAAGGTTATTTCTTCCCTTTATATGGAATTGGTGGGAGAGGCCAACATAAAACATGGAATAAGTCCACACAAGTACCCATACCTAAGTCAACAAGGCAACCACACATGGATTTCTCTACAATACTGGGATCACAAGTGTTGTGTTAGGGTTTACCCAACCCCAAGGTAGTGCACCCTCCAAGCATGTGTTATCTTTTGGGGTTAATACGGAAGTTTTTTTACCTTCATAAGAGTGTGTTATGTCTCCTATCCCACTAGGGATGTACATATGTATGGTTTAGTTTGGGTGGATTCTTGATCTTGGTTAGAGTGTTGGCATGACACCGTTACGTAGGTGGTTCTTACCCTAATTGTCATGATTACTAACCCATTGGGTGAACACAATGGGGGATTCAATTGATCAATTAAAGGAGGTACCTACCTAAGAGGAGGAGCACAAGAAACTTGGAGGGAACTTAACCCGTGGAGCTTGGAACCATGTGATATATGCCATGTAGGTTGAGCACTTGACCTAAGGATGCTTGGGTTGAGGAGTATACATCATAGTAGTTGGTGACATCCTTGAACATGTGTTAAAGAGCATTTGAGCTTTGTGACCACATTGGAACATATGTTGAAGACTGTTGGGAACAAGAGGACATGTGGCACATGGTTAGAGGAGTTCATTTCATGAGGTCACTTGGATAGAAGACCATTGTGGAAGAGGGAGCATTGTATGAACACTTTGTTGGAGAGCATACCATCTTGGAGGAGGGGTGTGGAGCTTAAGGAGCATCATGCATGGAGGGAATTTGATCTTGGAGGTTGGATAAACCATTGTGTGACACTTGTATATTCTTGTATTGTAGAGCACTCCATGTGGGGTTTGCTTATTGGTTACTTGTATGGAGATGTCATTATTTTGTGTAACTAACCTTCCTCTCCTATTGAATATATATAAGAGAGGAGAGAGATCTTGTTGTATCATCATTATTGTACTCCATTATTTGTATTTTCTAAGAAAATTCTTAATTCTTATAAGGAGAAAGATGTTAGAGTTCAAGAGGAAACCCTAAGAGAAAGATGCTAAGGTTAATGAGGAAACCCTAAAAGAAGACATAGACACACACACACACAAATAGAGAGAGAGAGAGAGAGAGAGATATTGGATGTTCATGGAGAGATTTCTCTTGTGTGATACTAGGGTTTCTCTTGTGATGCTAGGGTTTATGATATGCATGTAAATACTAGAGAAGAGCATGATATTGGAGATGATGATGGTTCTTATGTCTCTTGTTGTAGCACTATGGTTTCCGCCATAATAGAAACATGGAGAGTGGTGTTCTAATGCCTTGCATGATTTTGGGGCATTGCTCTTGTAAGATATTAGGCCATGGCAAGATCATGGACATACGAGCTCAATGATTCATGAGCTTGGTGTGGTGCATTGCTTGGAAGAAGACTTGATTATTGTATCATTGATGTTCCATGGAAGTCTTGGAGCATGTGTTGATGCAAGATTTGAAGGCCCGTGCATATTTGGAGGTTAGCACCAGATTTGTTTTCCATGTACTTGTGTGATACCATATGTGTCACACACACACACACACACACACACATATTGGATGTTCATGGAAATATTACTCTTGTGTGATACTAGAGTTGCTATTATGATGCTAGTGTTTATGATATGGATATAATCCTAGAGAAGAGCACGATATTGGTGATGATGATGGTTCTTATGTCTCTTGTTGTAGCACTAGGGTTTCCACCATAATATAAACATGCAGAGTGGTGTGCTAATGCCTTGCATGATTTTGGGGCCTTGTTCTTGTAACATATTAGGCTATGGCAAGATCATGGACATACGAGCTCAATGATTCATGGGATTGGTGTGGTGCCTTACTTGGAAGAAGACTTTATTATTGTATCCTTGATGTTCCATGGAGGTCTTGGTGCTTGTGTTGATGCAAGAGTTGAAGACCTAGGATGGACATGCATATTTGGAGGTTAGCACTAGAGTTGTCTTGCCATGTACTTGTGTGATGCAACATGGCAATGGTTTGTAAACCTAAGGAAGACAATAGTGCTGGTGTGGAGAGTTTGTGTAATACAAGTTTGGTGTATATGCCAAGGCAGACTTGTTGGTGTTGATGCTAGCTGCTAGCTTGTTGAGGATCTTTGGTGGAGTGACCAACTTTGGCTGTAACAATTTGGTATTGAAGTACACTCATGGTATTTATTATCATGGTTTGCCCAGTTAAATTGGGTTGAAGGGAAGTAAAATATTGCCACTGTAATTTAATATTTCAGATCAGCCTAAGGTTGAAAGTTCACAACGATTAGATCCCGAAAAACTCTAAGTAAATAGGTGAAATTCAGAAGATGCATTAATTGTCCGATTCTCTAAATTTCTACAAAATTCAACACTTTATCATTAAGTGTGTCACTGTGTAGGCATATTTGTAATTTTTATGCACAAAAGGACATAATATTGTTAGACACATGTGGGTACTTGTCTCAAGTGCTAATCCCCAATTTGATAGTCAGAATTGGATTTTGTTTGCCCATTAAAAATGTAAAAGGTATCTAAACAGATAATCTAACCAAAAGAAGTAAACACGAAGTTGGAAAGACTAGATCCAAAGCTTAAAAGAGAGAAACATGAGTTAACATAGGCTTGCATGTTTTTAGTCTCTGTCAAAATTCTACAGTATGTTTTCACCACATTTTTCTGAACTCTAGTATAAATATTTGGGGACTCCTTCTGGAGCTGAAATTTCACTATGCTCTCTAACTTACAGTTGTTGCCTTGGGTTATGCAGAATCTCACAGATCAAAGTTTGAAACTTATTGCAAATCATTACAAGGAACTAAAACATTTGAACTTGACCAGGTATGTATGAATCGGTCTCCTAATTTAGCTTGGTTTTCAACTTTAGTATATCTACCCCATGCTTTTCTGTTGTATCTTAAAGAGTGGTCAGATGGGTTCTACAATGATGCCAAGGGAAAATAGTAGTCCTCTTTTCTCAGCGCTTGATATACTTCATTTGAGCTGGATTTGTAACAAAACATGAATGAATTGATGGAAACAATAATGAAAAACACCAAATCTAGTAATTTCTTTTTTGTCTTAATTGCACTTCATCCGTGCATAGGGCTCTCTTTATTCTGAACTTACTATATGGATTGTATGTCTGAGATCACATAGAAACATCCTAATGAAATTCAGAACTCAGACCTTACGAAATGAACAATCTAGACATTTCAAAAGTGGCCAATTTTTTTGTGATGCCAGATTAAGACGAATCTTTCTGATTGATCTATACTCTCATATAAAGCTGATGGTCAAAATTACACTTTGATGGCCTGGCTCACATGTTCTAATTTTTTCCAATGGAAAACAACAAAATTTGGTTATTGCTACTTACTGTGGATTTTTGCCAGATGAAACAGTGTATTTACCATGGATTTTTGCTAAATTTGGTCACCACTATGAACCGTGACAACCCATGAATAGTTGATGGACTGATGTCGTGGAAATTTATGGCGATTGTGTTGGTGGCTTTGATGGTGTAATGTATGACAACCGATAGTACTTCCAGAATCGAACCGAGACAGCTTGCCATGAATGATAATTAGGCCACGATTGTACTACTTTTTTTTGCCACTATCTCAATCGCTGCTCTATTTTTTTCATAAAATTGTAATTTTAATTTTTTTTTGAATAGTCCAAGTCATTGAAATCAGACCGCTCCGGTTCAGTACCGGTTCCGGTTCCGGTCTTAAAACATTGCCTGTGACTGAATCAATGGTAACCTTTACAACAAATTTATTGCAACAACCACTTGCATGTGTCTTTAGTTGAGATGTAGATGTAGAAAATGTCTATTTGAAAGGGCTTCTTTTTTAATTATTAATTGAATGCCAGGTTGCTTTTCTTATTGGTATCCTTGGTATACACGTTCAATATCCTTTTATATTCATTCAAAACTAAAAGCCAAGCTTTAACAAATGTGGCAACTTTGTTGTTCTTTTAATGCTATGGGTTTGAAGGATAAGCCTAACTTTGCAATGCAGGGATTATTAAAGGCCATCATTCCCAAAATATTTTCTGAAATGCAGCTTGCCTTAGGACCATAAGTTGACACTTAACTCCATATAGCATCCTTTAGAAAGGATGCTGTATTGTTTCCTCATTCTTCATGAAAAACGCAGCAACATATGTATCAAGTCCTTTTCCCTAACAACAATTACATTTCGTTTCACGGTTCTGGTATCTTCTGTGATCCCTGTTACCAGTGTTATTGGAACCAGACTGGAATCAGCAAAACTAGTCGGTTCTACTGGTTTTGGGTGTTTTCCAGTCCAGTTCAGTGTTTATGACCAGAAACGGCCAGTTCTGTACTGAACCGGCCTTAAATGCCCGAACTAGCCGGTTTTGTATGAAACCGATTGATTTTATACGAAACCGTCTGGTTTTAAGTCTGTATGCAATGGTTTTGAACATGAAATTAAAAAAAAGTAAACCCTAGATCCTAGTTTTTGTTAATGTTATTGTAACTGCGGAAGATATNATTGTTCATTATACTGATTATTGGATCATGTGACATTATTCTGTTCCTATCTGAGTTCTCATGCATGATTAATTGTCTGCTCATTTTTACTGCAGTTTTCACTCTAATTCATCTTTTCTGCTCATTCTTTCTCTGTGAGGTATACTCAGCTCTTAGATCTGTTGTGATTTAGAATTTCACACCTTCTAGTACATCATCCATCTGTGAGACACCCTGCTCCCTAGTATTTTCCAAACTAACTAATGTCACAGAGGGCCCTGCTATCCCCTCTTCTCCAAGAGTAACTCATGCCTTCCATTGATCAATAATCCACTTGACTAGTCTTTTTGACTATTTGACCATCCATTCCACCCATGAGGAAGGTTGATCTACGCAATACTATGTGATGATTATGTCAGAGAGTGATATGTATAAAAGGCATTTACTCTTACGCTATGTTTTGTTATGTTTTTGTGCTATGAAGATAAGTCATGCAAAGAGACACATGATGATCATTTGTTGTAGGATAGGACTTTATATTTAATTGTTTATCAATACTTGTCATAATTAAGTGTTTTTCATCCTCTATGGACTTTATAAATGGTCCTTACATCAATTTGCATTTTGGTCAAATTTTGACCAAGTTTCATTTTTTGACTTGGTCAAACTCGAGTTTGACCTAGTCAAAGGGACCAACCAGCAACATGGGATCTTCATATGTTCATCATTAATCATGTTTCAACTTTTGGAGGCTAATTGGACCCCTCCAAATTTGCTTTGTAGCATAATTGAATTAATAGGATAATTATGGAATTATTTTCCTAAGTTCAACATTTTAGCCTAAGTCTAAATTTAATTATTTGGAGCTTATTTAAAAAGGCATACTTAGATTGGATTTTGGCACAAATTTAATTCACACTATGGTTTTGGGGGACAAGGAATTCATCTGTGACATCATATTTCCATTTTGAACAAGGGAGGGAAAAGATCCAACTAATAGGGAATTACTAAAATGGTTTCCTAAGGTTTAATTTTAAAAATGACTATGGTTTATTATGTATAGCAGTGGGATTGCAAAAAAACAAAATATTGACTTGGGTAATCTTGGATTGTGCCCCTAGTCACTTTTTATACATCTCCCTAGCATTACAACATGTTATCACTTGGTTTCTCACATGGCACACCGAGGTGGGGCACACTCTCACTCATGGGAGCACACTTGCTCATTGGCATCACTTCTTGATGAAGAAAAAGGTGGATTGGACCACCAAGCAGATCCCCTAGGGACCCCAACATTGTAATCAAAGTTGTAACTTGGCATTTTTATACGCCACATGGGCTCATTGAGGCAATTTGCCCTCCTCAAGCTAGATAGTCATTTTCACCATTTTACAAATTTGTAAATGAGAATAATCTCATCCATTGATTTATTCTATGAATCTATTCATCTTTCAATCTCAGACAATCATCATTTTGGCTAGGGATTTTGCTCATTCTCACTCTATAAAAGAGAGTGAGCCACCATTTCTAAAGGACTCTTGGCCATTTTCAGCAGTAATAAAAATCAGAAAGTTGTGTTCGAAATCTCTCTGTTTCCGACTAAGTTTGATGAATATTTCCTCTTCTATTGCTAGATCTTAGTTCCACTTATCTTGGGTGATTTTTATGGTGTATTGCATGCAGGAAAGAAGGCTAAGTTCGCCCCAAGCGCCCTGGCATTCTCAGCAAAGGGGGTTTTATGTTTATGAAATCGTTTTGCTTTTTTGCTTTCAATTTCTTGCTATCTTCCTCGCTACTTGCATGCTATTTCCTGTTTATAATGCTGAGTTTTGGTTTAGTTCCTGTGATCTTCACTTACTAATTCAATCTTTGTGTTGCAAGTTGGAGGTAACAGGAGCTCAAGTGTGCCCCAATTAAGAAAGGGGGTTATCTCTGGGCTTGGATGTATACAACAGTCGTTGGGAAGGAGAGAAAACTTCATCAGCCTTCTGAAATCAGGTGAGTGCCTCAAGTATCCGGTTCTACTACTCTGAAAATCCATCTGTCAACAATATTTTCACTACCTGCTGTTTGTTTGGTTTGCATGTGGGGGGTTTTAACAGTATAAGTTTGGATGTAGCTACTGATGCCTTTTGGGGTTTGTTTCTTTGTTGAAAATACTTAATTTGTGACTCCAAGTCACCCCTAGAATAGGCACTAATCTCTAAGAGGAATTTTCAGCCATTCGGGTGCTTGCTTTTACCTTTTACATGCTTGTTTTCCTCGTTGTTCTGAGTATATCAGATCTGATTTTTAGTTTACAGCGAGCATATTTTGGTGTTAAGGGATTTTCTAAGACAAACCCAGCTCTTTTTTTTTGCCCAAAATACATCCTTTAAGTAATTATCAAGCAAGAGTGAGAGCTGATATTTTTACCCTTAGCACTATTATCAAGCAAGAGTGAGAGCTGATATTTTTACCCTTAGCACTTCATCGTTTGGTGGCATTGTTTAGTTTGACTAGACTTGTTTTATTTGCTGGTCCCTTTCTCCATATAAGCAAAATCTCTAGGGCAGCCAATCAGTAACCCAAGTCTAGCAGTGTTAGTGTACTCGTCTTTTCATTCAAGTAACCTGTGCATATCTTATTCATCCCGTGTGTTGCTTGTGTGTTTCTTGTGGGTTCTTGCTCTCATAAATCTTTAAGATAAAAACCTCAAGCGAGATTCCCCAGGGTACCAATTTATTTCCTTGCTAAATCTCTAAGGTGCGCTGCTTCCCTACCAAATCAGTGATTCAAATACTATGTGAAAGCTGGTTTTGCCGGCAAGTAACCGGGAAAGTTGGACTGGGGACACCTCCTATGGCTAGTTTGGCTCTGCCCTCAGTAGGTCCAGGAAACCTAAAGAGAGAGGACCCTGCCCGGTGTGACACTTTGGGGCATAGTTCCGAGGTTTCACCAGTCTGGCTATCATCAATCTCTGCCAATATAGAGATCACCACATTGTGTGACAACACTGATAACATTTCTACTAATACGAATATTTTATGTACACTTTTGCTTTTCTTCCAAGATTCATTTGATAGGTGTGATCCCACACTAGACAACCATATGAAACGATTTTCTATACTAAGGCATTTAAAAGGTACATCATCATTTTGCATCCTTACAGATGCTTTTATCAGCATTCGTTCTGCATAACATATAGGCCTTTCATGTCACCTATGTCAGCATTCATTTTGTAAAGCATATAGGCCTTTCATGTCACCTATCACTATTTTTTCTATACAAGAGTTACAGTTTTAGGTAGAGTCAAATTCAAGGCCCTCCACCCAAGTACTTACGAGACATATCCACCTAAGACATCTATTGTAAGTAATAATTGTCCGTTGTCTTGATTACCTAAGACCATTATCCTTTTCTTGCTTACATAAGCCTTCATTGTCTGGTGGTTGCAAAAGTTGATTATTACAAAAGATAAGTCATAAAAAGCGATGTTTTCGATCTTAAGTTTGAGTTGTGAATCTCACAGCATAAGGGTACATGCTTCTAGTGAAAACATGTAGTTTTCATTAACAAGAGAAACAGAACAAAAAGTGCACAAATCATTCAGTCAAGAAACTTCCTCATGTACACTGCTCATCTCAAACCAATTCTTATTCTAAATAGAAAGATCATATAAATCCATGCCTCAAAGTTGAAACAACAGAAGCAAGAGAAGTACTTGAGATCATCTGTACATTGTACTCTCTAAATTCCAGCTTCCTGGAGTTGCATAAGGCTTTATCTTGCAACTCGTACGGGACTGAATTATGTTGAAGGACTTTCTTCTGCAATTTACAAAGTGATGGACTATGCCTTGGCATCCCTGCATAAAGGGAAATGTCTCCAGGCTTTTGGAATCTATATAGTGGTGTCCCAGAAAAGAAATTTCAAATTTACTATGACTAATCCCACAAATGCTGTAGGAATTCCAAATCCCCATCCCCACCCAACATTGTCTTGAACACAAACAAGAATCCTGCATGCAACAAGAGCCCCAACACTGATGTAAAAATAAAACCAATTGAATTAAGATCCCTTCTTCTTCCTTTCTGCTGGACGAGTGTCATCAAATTGGTCTACTACAAAAGAAGACACAGGGATTGATACCAATGTTCCCCCAAGTTTCTAGGACAAAGGGATGCAGGAGTGGGGAAACGCACATTCGGGATGCATGAAGACCACCCCCAAATTTTACGGAAATTCGAGGGGGACGTGGGAACGTCTCTAAAATTATAAAAATAAAATAAAATACCAAAAATAATAATTCATTTGATATATATTCATGATTGTGCAATGTAAATACGAAATATATTGATTTATTTTCTAAGT
>NWUY0300018205.1:86421-100914 GCA_004151065.3 Larix sibirica
TGTACAATACAAATATTACAAATGACCCAAATAAAACAAATAAGAATATCTTCCGGAGTTACATTCTTCAACAAAAGTATACCACAATCGAGTGATCAAAACCAACAAAATATGGGATATGGAAGTAGAGGTAGAGGAGGATACAATGGTCATGGATGATATAGGGGAAAAGGAGGTCAACATGGGGGTCGAGGAATATTTGAAAATAAATATTGCTTCATTGTATTAAATAAGATCATTTAAGCCTAGATTGTCCTTTGAAATATATAATGGACCTAAAGTTGTATACTAAATGTGGAGTGGGAGATCAATCTCTAGAATACTGTCCTTATATGCTTGAGAAGATACTGAACGAGAAGAATGTAAATCTGCTGCAGAATATTCCAAAACATGAGGCCCTAAATTAAAAAACCTGTATATTGTCACCAAATTTGGACCAAAAAATAACGAAAATACAATACATTAAAAGACCCCCCTTGCACAATACAATAATAAATGGAAAGAGAAATATCCAAATCCGAAGAGGGAAAGACAAATATTTAAATAATCCATCAACCTCATCGATGAAATATCTAAAGAAGATGAAATACAAATACACAAAAGGGGAAAAAACGATAAGACACAATTGTTGCACTTAATGAGTTTATAAATCTTTTGGGTAAATAAAAATATATTGATCACCTCTTAGAATTGATGGAGATCCTAGAAAACTACAAAGGATGAAACAAAAAGATGAAAATTCAGTGCCATTTAAACTAGGACAAAAATTATATTGAGGACTTCAACCCGTAGGTCGATTTGGAAATTCAAGAATATTTTATCCCAAAAGTTGTAGTAGACTTTGGATCCCAAGTAAACATTTTACCGAAAGAAACATGGATCAAATTAGGAAGACCTAACCTTATTAGATCAAGAAAATTATTAATTTAACATATCAAAAAGGTCTACCAAGGAATGAAAAACAACCATTATGGGAACTACAATAGAAGTCAACTTTGAGGTGATCAACTTGAATAAAGGAATGATAACATATCGATACATAGTTAGTCGTACTTGGGGGATAAAAATGAAAGCAACCATATATTTGGAAAAATATAGTATACAAATAAAAGGAGGCAGTTCTAGGAGAATAATTATCCCTTTAGATCCAGAATAAGGAAATCCTTGGTCAGAGCCACATGATGAAGACGCAGATATTAGAAAAAATTACTAGGTGATCCAAATAAATGAAGACTACATTGAAATGAACAGTCAAGGATAATTTCACCTAGGTATTCCCTTATCAATAGGAAAAATTTCAGATACATAATTGTATGATTTGAAGATGGATAACTATGAAGAAAAAGTAAGAGACCATTGGAAAATTCAGGCTATACCTTAACATAGTTGTAAAACATGTTTGTCCATCTAGTCGGTCCTGAAATTTGAAGTAAGGAAAGTCTGATAGTAACCTAGCCTGATACCAATGAACATAGATTCAACCAACCTACCATCACTAATATTTAAAGAAAGGGATTATCCTATTTCCCATATCAATGAAGTATAAAAAATGTCGGAGATTAGGGTTGACAAATAAACCTTGGTTTAGTCATTCATAGTCCAAGCCGCTCATTGGTGGGGTGTGCAAGGCCAACAATAAAAATCATGGGATACAACAACTACATACATTGTTGAAATATTTGGAGGAAATAAAATGACAAATGCAACGCAAATTGTAAAGTTCAAACCCAAGTATGATCCCAACAGACATATTGAATAATGTGAGCAAGAATGGTGAAAAATTGGATATAGAGACTAAAGAATTTGGTCTCATCTATTTCTCAATACTTAATAATATTTTCCTAATAAATAGTATGAAATTGAGGAAGCATGGGGCGATACATGGAATTGGGAAAATACAAAATAAAACTTTATGAAAGACTTATCATTTATACTAGAGGATCCAGAGTTAAAAGAAGCAATACATGAAATTCAATAGTTCATTGAAGAATCAATCGAGGATAAGGACAAGGGAAAGATGAAAGTCGACATAGGGACAAATCCAACTTGCAACATAATAACATGCCAAGATAATCAAAATATAATATGAATTAAATGGAAAACAATTTTTTTCGTGGAAAAAATTTCAGATGGAGGAAATATCACCTAAGAGTTGTGAAGGAAGTCAAATATGTACTTAAAATAACCAAACAAGCCAAAAATAAGAAAATGACAAAATCGACTTCCCCCCTCGGAATATATAATTAAGTAAATGAAGGTGAAAGGAAGATAGACAAATATAAACCCCTAGAATGGATGGATAAATAGATAAAAAATAAAGAACTAAATGTTTCCAATAACAATCAACCGAAGATTGAAAAAATAGGAGAGTACTAGTCTGGAAAGAAAACAATAGAAATGTAGACCTGATAAAGGAATAATAAGATGCATTTTCAAGTAATACAAATACCTCAAACGATTAGTTGAGGAAATGGGTGAAATGATTATCGAGTTGATACCTAATGAAAAACCAATACAAAATAGCCCTATAAGCTAGCCCATAAATATGAGGAAATAGTGCAAAATGAAATCCAAAATATGTTAGCAGTAGACATTATTTTCCCAATCAACATAGAATAATGGGCTAGCCTAATGGTCATCCACTTGAAAAAACACAATTTGAAAAAACTTGAAATATGCATCGACTTCAAGGGACTAAATAAAGTGACAGTTACAAACTATTCCAAACATAATTTGTAGATGAAATAATTGATGAAGTCGCAAGACATGAATGTTACACATTTACAGATGCAATCTATGGATATAATCACGTACCAATTGCTAAATAATATCATGACAAAACTACATTGATAGAGTTTGGGTTGTTTTCGTACATTCCCCAATAGTATTTTCTAGAATAGTCATATTAAATCTTTTCAAGAATACATTTACAAAAAATGGCTGCATATTTTGATGACTGGATGATCTACAATTTTCTCAAGGATCACATATAATCTATTTGACTTATGTTGGAGTGTTGTCGACAAATTCAACTATCATAAAATATTAAGAAATGTATATTTCTTACACCAATTGGAATTCTACTTGGCTATGTAGTCTTCAAAGAAGGTATGAAAGTCGACTTGGAAAAAATATTAGTGATACTTGATCTGAAACCACCTTTAAAACCTAAGCAAATAAGGATATTCTTGGGGCATACTGGATATTACAAAATTTTTATGACATAACCTTCCCCATGGAATAATTGCTCAAAGTTGGTACAACTTTCAAACAAATTGTGGAATGTAATGAATCGTTTGAAATCCTTAAAAAGAAAATGTATGAAGCACCCATTTTAAGATTTATGGGTTGGTTGAAGAAATTCCATGTGCATGTTGATGCCTCAAGCATTGTAGTGGATGCTATATTGTCCCAACCTGGGAATGGAATAGCCGACCACCCTAATGACTATGCTAATAGAAAATTAAACAAGGCATAAATGAACTACTCGAATATGGAAATGGAAGGCTTGGAGATGATTTTCACCTTGCATAAATTTCAACATTGATTGTTAGCAAATCCTTTCATATTTTACATCTAGACCACCAAGCACTGAAATGTTTAGTTAATAAATAAGTTCATCATGGGAGAATATGCAAATGGATTCTACTATTTCAACAATTCAAATTAAAATTATAGTTCGACCATGGAAAGATAACGTTGGTCATAACCATCTTTTTAGAGTTTAAACAGGAGAAGAACCGATTAGAATTGACGATGACCTTTCAGACGATCACTTGTTAAAACTCAAAGTTGTACCACATGAGCTAGAAAAAATTGCACAATTTTTACAAGAAGGAAAGGTTCCATAAGGATTTAAAGAAAACAAAAATAAAATCCTTGCAATGAAGGTTGTTTCATGTATACTAATTAATGGATGTTTATATAATATTGGACTTGATGATGTATTGAGGAGATGTGCATTAGAACATGAGATAGATTATTATCCAATAAGCACATGGTGGACCCGCAAGAGGGAATTTTCATCTAGATACTAAAACTAGGAAAATATTGCAAGTAGAGATATGGCTACCCTCATTATATAGAGAATGTAGACATAATATAAATCAATGTGATAGATTTGAAAGACTGGGCCAACCTGTAGAAAAGGTTGAGATTCCCTTGGTACCAGTAAACCCTAGATTTCCATTTGAAATTTGAGCAAATGAATTTGTAGGACCCTTTCCTAAGCAAGGGAAAATAACAAGAGAAAGGTACATCATCAAATCAATTGAATATTTAACTAAATGGACAGAAGTAGAACCAATTGAGAGATGCTACTAAAGATTGGGTAGTAATCAACTTTATATATGAAAACATTATCACAAAGTTTGGATGCCCCTTAACTTCAATAAGAGACCAAGGAACACACTTTATGAATAACACAATTTATGTATTAATGAAAGAATTTTTGATTGACCATTATAAGAGCTCACCATATCATGCTTAAGAAAATGGGGTAGTAGAATATTTCAATAAGGCTTCATCTAAAGTTCTTACCAAGATATTCAACATCGAATAAGATGACTGGGATGCCAAGGTAAATGCTGTCCTTTGGGAATACAATATTGGTTATAAAATATCAACTGGTCAGACTCCTTTTGAATTGGTATATGGGAAAGAAGCAATAATCCCTCTACACTTTATAGAAAATGCAGACAAAATAACTAGTGTCCTAAAATTCGACTATGAAGAGGTTAAGAGATATCGACTATACTAACTTTATAAGATATAATAAGAAAGAATAGTAGCCCTACATCATCATGAATTTCAATAGCAATAATATAAGGCATGGTATGTTAGAAACCTTAAAAAGAAAGAGTTTGAAGTAGGGAACCTTGTCCCCTTATATGATAGTAAACTTAAAGGGAAGCCAAGAAAACTAGAAACAACATGACTAGAACCATTTGTAATAGAATATATAAAACCGGGTTGGGATATGAAATTGAGAACACTACAAGGGAAAATAATCAATAAGGTAGTAAATGGTGCTCATCTCAAGAGGTGCCACATGTGAAAAAAAAAAGCAGTGGGTTAGGAGAAAATTGGTTGAATAATGATCCAGGTTTATGAGGGAACAAAATTAAATACAAAATTATTAAAAAAAAACAGAGATACAATAATACTTAATTTTTCAATGATACAATTATACTTAATTTTTATTAATGAAATAAATATGCAGGAACTGTAACAAAATCCAAAGTGAAATGAACTTGGTAGAATGGTGGCAACTTATCTCTGAGAAAAGATGTGATGGCTACGTGCATTCACAAGAAGTGAGTTGTAATGAGGCCAAAAGGGAATTTTAACATAAATAATAAATGAGAAAAACCTAAACACCCAAAACCCTAAGCTCAGAAGATGAAACAAAAAAAGGTTTGTGGGATCCGTTGTGGTTAGTTGATACGTCAACTTCTAGGGGGCATAAGTTTTGCATCAGATCTCCATTTGGGATGCTTGGTAGCTTGTTGGAAAGGTCTAGATGATAAGTACACATTCTGAATGTCCATTTATATGAATACAATAATATAATGGACGTTTTCATCCAAAAAAATGTCATTTAGGGCCTCAAAATGGCCCTGGAAGTTCAAGACCTGAAAAAAAATGCCAAGATGGAAAATTGTGTTTTGATTCAATGGACTAGGTGGGTGGTCACCGATTTCCGCCTAGATCAAATAAATGTAAAATTAAAAATATAAAACCACTGACCACTTTGAACTAGCATAGGAGATATTATAAAAAGGTCATGACGATTGATTGGGAACATGAGTCTTCAAGTGATTCATGGTGAATCAACAAGCAAGCAAGACACTAGAACAAACTAGATGAATGGAATTATTTGAAGCATAATTCAAACTTGATTGATTGGAAAATAATTAAGGAAATATACATAATAAGGGACATACACATGGACATGAGACAACAATATGAATCATAGATTGAAGCAAATAATTAAGGTTGAAGTACACTGGAGCAGTGACCCGAAGCAATAAAATCAATCAAAGTTAGAATGAAATGGACCGTTCCCAAAAAATTGGTTGATGTGAAGCCGATGGGTCAAATACCAAGTTAAAACATGCAATTAATACATGAATTTAATGAGCCATTCCATCGAAATGACCATCGCACGAGTGACCAATGCATCCACAACTTGAAGTCACATATAAATATGCGACATTCCAAAGGGAAAATCACATAAATCAGTGTAAAGGAGAGAAGTTGTACTAGAATAGAGAAATTAAAGCACTGATAACCCAAATTCACAAGCAATTACACATAAGAGATGAAACCTAATATGATAGGATCTATTTCACCTAAGATCACACCAAAATCAAATACTATGGAACCTAGAATTAAAAACATGTGCAACAAGGATCCTAGGAGAGAGCTAGAAGCTCATATGGAAAAAATATGGTAATTAAAAGTGAATGAGATCAACTGGGATAAGCATTGGTAGAATTAAAAGAGATAGGTTGTAGTCCAGGGAAGATGGAGAGATGAAACCCTTATGTTGGAGAAATAAAAAAATAGATCCTACTTAAGAACCCTCCAAGTCAGAGGATTCAAAGGATAGAAGGAAGATGCAATTAAATTTATAATCAGTAAGTACCATGGTGGAAAGATTTTTCTGAATGAACTAATTGCCATTACACCAACATTAATCTATTGAATAAATGGCCTACCAAACATTGGAGACCCTATCCCCACTGCAATCGATGCATTATATTGAATATAAAAATTCACATGGACTACAATTGCAAAGAACTCGAAGGGTTTGGTGATAATCCAAGTTAATTTAGAACACATTAAGTGGACCTAGATTATAGTCTCCCTATGCCTAAATATCTCTAGTCGAGTTTCATATGCCGATCTTAAAATGCTTGAGGATATTGGTCAAATATTCTAAGAATAAAAGGTGTATGATTGGGCGTAGTAAGTAACTGAAATTTTGAAAACTAACTAGAAGAGTGCTAGGAGAAGAGAAAATACAATAGATACCCATCGCTATTATTTTGGATAGTAATGAAATAATTGTTCATCGTTGGATAAATAACATTTATTCTTTCCAACAGACCGACCATGTGGAATTTTCAATGTATCGAGCCCTAAAGTGGAAAGGTCAAATAGAAATCCTTACACCACAATATATGTTTGAAGAATGGGTTAAGTTGATGAATTCTACTTGCAACTGATGGAGAGTCCCTCAATGTACCAAAAGAAACCTTACACCACTTGTCCATATTCAAATTGGCCTCGACTTCACAAAAGTATGGTATGTAGAAGGAAGAGGAGGAAAGCCCAACGAGCTAGAATACTACCCAACAATCATGGAAGTATTTGAATAAGTATCGAATAATCAGTAGTTAATTCTTCCATTAGCTAGACAAATAACTACACAAATAATGATTCCCTTAATGAATGGATAATTTGAAGAAAAAAGAGATATAATGTTCACAATTCTATTTGTACAACAGCTAGGAGCATTGACTATCCTAGCAGCAAAGAAGCCAGTCAGGAAGAAACAAAGGATGCAAATATAACCAACCCAACTTGAGTCTCTGATGACATTGACCGAGGAAGATATATAAATGTTAGTATAGGGAGAAGAAGAGATTGATTTTGAAAATCCTCAACTGGGAAAGAAACTTGAAGAAGTTTCCTTTAGAGTATTATCAACTAGATAATATAAGTAGGGGAAATTCACAAGAGAACATGCCAAACAAAGGAACTGGGTTTCAGAACCTAGTGTTAGGATTGAATACACCAAAAATCCCTCACAAAGGATAAATATATAATAATATAGGAACTTAAGAATAATATTACTACTGAAAAGAAATTGTAGATAAATTTGCAAGCACCAAAATAATATAAAGCAAGGGAAGTACAACAATCATCCCAACAACAAAAAAATAAGAATTCAGAGGGCACATGGTTCATAATAAAAGTATTGACTCAATCAAGGAAAAAATGGGAGGGTGTTTCATAAAACCATATTGACTTAACCAAATCGTTGTTTCCACCAAATATTACACCTATTATGCAGGAGAAGGATGATAATATGTAGACACAATATGAGTAGACAACAAGAGATGAAGGCCTAACTAGTTCAATTCCATTCTAACAACCAAATAAGCAACAAGTATTGACTAACCAACAAGCACCGACCAACCATCAAGCATTTACAAACAAACAAGCACCGATCAACCAACAAGCACCAACAAAGGAACCACAATCAACTAGAGAACAAAAGAGTGAGACAAGCAAGGAACAAAAAGCATAAAATCCACCAGTAGAGAAACCAATCCAATCATCACAACCAATAGAGTAGGCTCGATCGAACCGGTTAACCTTGGAACACCAATAATACAAGGTGACCCAAAGAAAAAGGACAAGCGGTAAGTAGAACTAGGCACCAACTCCAACCCAATCTTTTGGTAAGAGGATGAGTGATTCTGATCAACACAAAGGGAAAAACCAAAAATAGGCAAAAAAAGAAAAGATTAAAATAAGAAAAATAAAACATTCTCTAGTTTTTGACTACTTAAAGGACAACATGACAAAACAACAATTGAATTTTCTCCTGAAGATTCCTTTGATGAAGAAATTCATGAATTATATAAGTCAATAAGTAAAGAAGGAAATCAATAATGGAGAAACTCCCTAATGCAATTAAAACAATGGAGAGAAAATGAATAAAAATCTTGGGACACATGCGATGCACACGAGGAACAAGACTTTGGATTCTCATTCAATACCCTTCGTAGCTACCCAGTTTACTATATGAGGGTATTGATGATCATCTTAGTACATAACCAAAAGTAGTTGAGAGAGTAAAACAAGAAGCTCAAAACTAACCAAACTGAGGTTAATATGAAAACTGAGCATGATAAATTTGAAGACATAAAAAAGGAATGTAAAGAAACATGGAATGAGGCTAAGCTATTTGGCAGTTCCCTGAATAAATGACCAAATTATTTTGCAAATATATGTATCCAACTTAAGGTAACTGATGAACTTATTGCAAAGTTGGATACCTGATGAAAATCTACAACATATGCCAGAAGTTGGGATGCTTTAGGAATTTAGATGAAAGAAGTAGAACATAAACAAATGGAATTAAAATCCCATGAGCATCAATGGTTTTAGGAAGGAAGAAATTCACAACACAAGTCAAGCAGAGAAATTAAACAACTATGGTATGTTCATCAATAAGTTATGAAAATGTAGGATGACTATAATCTTGATTTGGAATCTATGCAAGATGCACCCATTGAAGATACAATGACTTATTTATCAGAAATGAGAAAGACAAACCTAAACATATGGAACACTTGATGAATGGACCAACTTCAAAGATATGATAAAACAAATTTCTCCTCATATCTATCAAACCTGCACAAAATTTGTAAAAGAAATGTCTCTACCACTTCCTCAAGATTCTCCACCTCGACCCATATTTGGTTTTTTCAATCCAAGTGGATCAACCAAATAGAAAAACACTGAGAAGTAATAGAGTGAGAAAAACATCATTCAAATCAACATACCTGAATTCTAAAAGGATTCATCAAAGTTTGAAATTTTTGTATTGTATACATTTTTACCATCTCTCCCTTCTTCAAGACAAAGAAGAGTTTAAGGGTGAGGAAGATGTTGGAGGATCCTAGTTGACCCAGTCGACTAGCAAACATAGTCAACTACTTAGTCGAGTTTATTGACTGTTTGGTTGGGTTGACTGAATGAGGTACCTAAGGAAGTTATAACTACCTTCATGATTGTATTCCTATATAAAGTCATGAATCCGTGATGTAAAGGATATTTTGATTGATCATATAATATAATAGACCACCTGTTGTTTGTTCCACTACTACTTTCTCTTCTCATTTATCTCTATGTGTGTATGTACGCATATTACTTTGTTGTATATTATGCTTGGTTCTATGCTATATTGGTAACTGATTCCAGTGTAACCATGTATATTAAAACAATTATATTGCTTGAAGCTTTTCTTCTCTTCTCTTCTCTATATTTCTAACTATATTGCTTCTTTATTTAGATTCTAGATCCATTGGTTCAAAATATCACATGGTATTAGAACCTTTGTGATTCTAATAGAGTTTTATATAGGTTTGAAGGTGAAAGTCAAATTTTAGAGCGTATTAGCTGGGATGGATCAATCTCCCCAGATAATCCTTACTCCATTCAACTACTACAAGTGGAAGACAAAATTTGTGATTCAATTGCGCAGTAAATGATTTTATAGGATCACAATGGGAATAGAGACTAAGATAAATTCTACCGTGGAAAAGGAAAAATGGTTTAACCCGATAGATGAAGGTTTTGTATTTCTACATTACTCAGTTTCTCCAAACTTCTCATATCACATTGAAGTTGCAAAAAATCCCAATTAAGTATAGACCAAGTTGGAAGGACTCTTCAGGATGCAGGATGAGATGAGAGGACATCAACTAGAGAACGTGCTCATTAGTTTGAGCCCAAGTATATTTGACACTATCCAAGAATTCTTCACAAAATTTAAATCATTATTTATTCATCTCAATTTATGTGGAGTAGATAAGAAGGATGAGCAAATAATTCTCTCGTTCCTATCAAAATTGATTTTTGAATACTCGGTTTTTGTTTCTACCTTCCATGTAATGAAATTGGCACTCAAAGATGTTTGATAGATGCCTACTTTGGATGATTCTACTACCTCCCTTACCCATGGAAAAGATAAACTTGTTCAAATGGGTTCCTTGAAGTCAACAAAAGCACATGAACTTGATGCAAATAAGGGAAATACAAACAATATCAAACATAAACACCAAAGCAATGGCAATAAGGAATAAAATATGGAGGAGCAATATCCAAGATATACACAAGAGGCCTCCAACTCCAAATATGGGAAGAACAAGAAGGATAAGGTGATATGTGATCATTGCAATAAACCAAACCATATTGAACATGATTTCATGAGGAGGCATATTTATTAGTTGCCCCATCTTCTTGAACATAACAATATCAAAGTACCTAAGAATATCAAGAAAAATAGATCAGCTCATGATAAAGGAAAGGGAAACAAAACAGCTCACACACTTGTTTTTATCCCTTCCTCATCATCTTCATGGGTTCTTGATTGAGGATATTTGAACCATATGGAATTATTAAAGGATATGTTTGTTTTCTTGAAGCCATGCACCAACCCTCCCATATTAATGGGAGATGATACATTGGTTCAAGTATACAAGAAACGAACCATTGATTTAGATAATGGGAAATCTAAGAATGTACCATGCATACCTTGTTTGTCCATCAATCTTATTTCCATCTATGAGATCACCCATTTAGGTACTAACAAGCAAGTTGAATTTACACTTGATTTAAAACTCATTACAAACATATGTGATGGAGAAATGGTTGCAAAGGGAAAGAATATCACTAGTCTAGTTTGTATATCTTTTTCAATTTCACTGAAAATATCCTTCTACTATACTTTTAACACATTTTGATGAAGTAAGCATTATATTGTGGCATGAAATATTTTGTTACCTTAACTACCACTAATTGCATTAGCTCAACAAAAAGGGTATGGTGTATGTCAGGGATGCATTCTTGGCAAGCATCTAGAAGACAAAATTGATAAGGGAAAGGAATTGAGAGAATTATCATCTCTTGAAATGGTTCACAATTATATTACGGGTCCATTTCCTTATCCTTCCATGAGAAATGCCAAGTATGTCTTGAATTTAATTGATGAGTGGTCAAGGTACACCTGGATATAATTCCTCAAGAAGAAATCATAATTTTTTGAGTGTTCCAGAGACTTCAAATATTTTGTAGAGAATCATTCAACAGAGGGAATCAAGATCATGAACAACAATGGGAATGAGTATGAAAAAATATTTCAAGCATCTATATGTAACATCTAGACTTGTTGAGTTGCAACATACACTTCCATATACTCCACAACATAATGGCGTTGCATAACAAAAGAACAAATCCTTAAGGGATATGTCCAATTACATGCTATATTCCAAAACCTTACTCCAAATATCTATGTAGAATCTATCAACTATGTTTCCTATATGCAAAATCGAGTTCTCACAAAGCATTGTAGGGAGCCACTCCACTCAAATATTTGAACAGTCAGAAACCGAAAATCAAGTACTTTAAAGTGTTTGGATCTCTTTCATGAGCACACATTCCTTCAAAGAAAAGGATATATTTGGAACCCCAAAGTCAAGAGTGCATATATGTGGGATATATTGATGCTATTAATGGGTACATACTACTAAATCCTTTCACTAATATATTTTCATTGAAAGGAGTATCAAATTTGAAGATAGCCCCTTGAGGAAGATCCTTCTATAGATCCACTTCCTATTGATGCATATCTCACTGATGCCTCTATGATTGCCTCTAATGATATTTCTGATCTAGATGAGTAAGAAGAAGCTACTAATATTTATAAATAGGTTGTTGCATATATGACAACCAGACCATTATGGGAACAAAAAACTCTTCAAGTTGTAGGTGATCTAGTTGGAAATCCATCAGATCCATGTGGGAATTGCTCATAGTTTTTTAGTGATCTAGAAGCAATCACTGCTATAGAGCCTTTGATGCCCATCCACTATTAAATTGTCATTGCTACAAATCCATAGCCTTACACATAAGCTATTGGTAATCTACATTAGGAGTCTTCCATGGAAGATGAGTATCAGTCTCTCATGAAGAACCAAACTTGGGAGTTGGTTCATCTATATTCTACTAGGAAACTTGTTTAATGAAAATGGATTTATCAAACAAAGATGGTAGTGTATGGACTTATTAGTGAGTGCAAAGTGTGAATTGTAGAAAAAGGATTCTCACAAGTATAGGGCATAGAATACAATGATATTTTTTATTCGATGGCCTCCATTCGACTTGTGCTCACCATCGCCGCAAATCGACATTGGGAGGTTCATCATATGGACATGAATATTGCATTTATTCATGGGGATCTTGCAAAATATATCTACATGGAACAACCATAGGGTAATATCCAAGGTTCATCTCTTGGCTACAAATTGTAGAAATATCTGTATGGATTCAAGCATGCACTGCGAGCTTGGTATGAAACTATGGATTCCTTCTTACCATCCCAAGGTTTCTTTCACTATAATTCATATTCCAACCTTTACATGCTATGATAGGATGAATCTTTTGTTGATAATTCTTTATGCAGATGAATAACTAATCACAAGTACTTCACAAACATCTATTGTAGCATTTAAATATTCCTTGCATGATAGGTTTTCTATGATTAATTTGGGGTTGTCGCACTACTTCCTTGGGCTTGAAATCACCCAAACTGATTTAGGAATCAAGATGCACAATCCAAATATGCACATGATTTTTTCACTAGATTTCAGATGACTAATTGAAAATATGCCCCATCACCTTTTATTCTTGAAGTAAATATTGAGGATAGCGGGTTCACACCCTTAATGGACAATACATAGTATAAACAATTGGTTGGGAGCTTGCTTTATCTCACCCACACTATATTAGACATCTCTTATGCTATTGGAGTAGTTTCCATATTTACAGAGAAAACTCATGGTCTACATTGGAAGGATGTACAGATAATTCTCCTATATTTTAAGGCTACCCATAACTTTGGGATACACTATGCAAGGAATTTCCATATTGATCTAGTTGGATATATAGATTTTGATTGGATTGGAAATATCATAGATTGCAAGTCCACTTTTGGGTATGTATTCAGTTTTGGCCTCAGACCTATTTGTTGGTTGAGTGTAGTCAACCATTTATTTATCTACTAGGGAGGCAGAGTATAGAGGTGCAATGAATGAAGCAACACAAGCCATTTGGTTGCAACATATTCTCATTGAGTTTGGTATTTTGTGTTTCCACCATACTATAATATTTTATATCAATCATAGTACTTACTAGATCTCCAAAGAACCTATTCAGTGATGGAGGATCAAACACATTGAGATTCACATGCATCACATGCAAGAACATTTTCATGATAAGGTCATTAATATATAATATTGCCCATATTCAGAATAGATTAAAGACATCTTAATCAAATATTTCATAGGTAGGAATTTGAAAGAGTTATGGACTCACATACAAGTGCAAGAGACTTCCACTATAACGTAGGTTTCCTATCCTTCTCAACTTTATCCACCTATTTCATTTTTTTGGGGAGGAGTGGGGGGTTCCCACTAGGTTTTCCATCTTTTCTCACTTTTTAGAGATATTGTTTTGTATTTGGGTACCTAACATGGCTTCATACTGTTGAGACCCATTTTTTGTGCATCATACTCACCTAAGTTAGGCTTAATATGTTGAATATGATTTTCATTGATGTCAAAGGAGTTTAGTAATGACAAAGGAATAACTAAGGACATGATGGCAGGGAAAACTTAGTGAAAGACAAAGGAA
>NWUY0300018207.1:27348-44147 GCA_004151065.3 Larix sibirica
CACTACTGGTTCCCGCACAACAATAGGAGCCTCTTCCCTACAAACCTTATTTAAATGATATCAAACATTCTCATGACATTGCATGTCATCACGCTCTTCAAAACTAACATAATTCAGAGGAACTCTGACAACCTAAACAAATTGATTGGATGATTTTAAAATTTCAAATTATTCACCAATGTGTTTGGCAGCGCCGAAGTTTTGAAATTCTATAGCGTTAAAATAGAAAATTAGTTGAGTTCCATTGCAGAATTAGGAGGAAATTTTGTAGCTCCTTTTGGCCCCAAATAACATATTACGCTACATAATTGTTAACCCTCCAAACTTAGCAAATATAATGCTCAATTGGTCTTACTATCTTGCAAAAGGGTTAAAGTCTACATAATACAACATTATTGAACTGTATAGTTTCCAAAATCTCAATAATTTGTAGCCAATTGAAACATAAGACTTCAAGTAAAGCACCAATTCAACACTACAAACAAATCAAGTAAGAAATCAAGCAAAATTGACAAATGGATAAGTCTCAAGAGAGGTTACCAAAAACAATTCAGGTTATGAGGGGATAGGATTTTAGGTAGCAGACTTTGTTACTAGCATTGGGTGCATCTTGGGATAGCACTTCCCTATGAGGTGATAAGAACTTGTAGACCAGTGCCTTCCCTTTTTCCTAACAAAATTGCTTTGAAACCACTTCCTTGAAACAATTGTTTGCAATTTTTGTTAAAATACTTCAAAACTGAAAATATGAAACTGAAATAAATGATAAACACCAAACATCAATTCTGAAAACCTATACAAAGTCTTTTAATTGGCTAATGAAGTCTTACTCAATCAACAAATTGAAACTCACTGGTATTTACAATGATCTTGAGCCACCCACAACTTTAGTAAACAAAGAAATGCTTAAGGAAACACCCATTAACAGCTCCCCCAACAAGATCATAACCCTCAAGATTCTCCAAAACAAAGGTATTGTTCTTCAAGACTTTTGAAACTCGAAATGGCCCAAACCGTAAATGATCAAACTTACCATGCTTCAATTTATCCTTCCTCTGGGCATCCCACCTCGGAACCAAATCCCCTAGTGAAAAATTATCCTCTTTGGTTTCTTGTCAAATAAAGCCTTAACTTCGTTGGAATAAACATGTGCCTTCTCACTCAACAAATCCCTGGTTTGTTGAACTTCAACCAAGTGAAAAATCCTTCTCTGAATATCATTTGGCTCTTCTATTGCATCCTACAAAAATTTCATCACAGGAAGACCAAGCTGAACAAGAAGTACTACATCAGTCCCATAAAATAACTAAAAAGGGGACGTACCAATAGATTTCTTAGTACTAATTCTATCAGCCCATAATGCATACTTGAACTTTGAATCCCAAGACCTTTTGTTTTCTGATAATAATTTTTTGACAATTCTAATAAAAAATTTATTGTATGATTCTACCAAACCATTACCCTGCAGATAATAAGGAGTAGAAATCCCAAGAGTAATACTATACTTCTCACGGAATTCAATCATAGAAACAGATTTAAAAGCATGATCATTATCTATAATAATCTTTCTAGGACAGCCAAACCTGAAAAGAATATTCTCTTCAAGGAAATTCATGATGACCTTGTTAGTTGCACTTCTTGTATGGACAACCTCAATCCATTTTGTAAAATAATCAGTTTCCGTGAGGATCCACCTATGCTTCTTGCTGGAAGGTGGATGTATCTCCCCTATAAATTCCAAGCCCCATTGTTCAAAAGGACCATTGTTCAAAAGGACCATGGGCAACAACCCATTTCAAAGGTAATGATAACAACTTCTGCTTCCTGGCAAATAGTTGACATTGTTCACAAGCTCTAATTTTAGCAAACTCGTCAAAAAATAAATTGGGCCAATTGTATCCAGCCCTTAAAATATTGAATGTTGTTGCCTTCCAATAATGATTCCCACCACAAACACCTTGATGCATGTCAACTATGATTTTATGAGACTCGTCTTCATCAACACACATCAACAAAATACCAGCAGGGGCTTTCCAAAACAAATACTGATTAACAATGCAGTACATCACAACCTTCAATTTTAGGTACCTGACTTTAGATTTTTCAAAATATGGAGGACATTTAAAATTCAACAGAAACTATACAATATCCTTGTACCAAGATGATGCAAAATATTTTTCAGAGACGATTACCTCGCTGGAACGTGATGATATCACTGAATATTATGGTTTTTATTTCTCGTTGTGGGGCCATCAAAGGAGTTCTTTTTTATTACGCTGGCCTTGAAACCGAGGATTTTGGGTTTGGTGTGGGGGATCTCCAAAAGGGTTTGAATCCTGAACTTGCTTGACCTTAGTAAGGTCATTTTCCATATTTTTCAAAAGCTTGGTAACTTCTTCTAGGTTGAGCGTATCTTGGCTCGAAAAGATTTCAGGCTCTTTTCCTCTCCTCCTCTTGGGATATCTTCTATCCTTGAGATATTCTATTATGGCCTTCATGGGAACTCCAACAGCTTTCATATTTTCCTCCAAGTCTTCTGCATCACAAAACAGAGTCTCTAGGTCGATTGGATTTCTTTCTCTCAAGAGTAAAGAAAACTTGGAATCAAAAGCAGTCAAGTATGTGAGAATGTCATCTATATTCGAGGGTTTGATGATGGTGGGGATGGTATTCACAGAAGGGGGATTGGTATTCGTAAACCCAACCTGATACCAACCTTCATGTATCAAATAGATACACCACAGTAAGATGGAACATGAGCACTGACACTGAATAATTTTGCGGACTCCCTTCAGCTTGTAGCACTCGCTCTCCCAAACTCCCAAGTTATGTTGAGGTGGCAGAGAGGAAGCTTGAGAGAGTGCGATGTGGGGAGAACAGAAGAGCCACAATTACTGAGAGATCAGTACGATTTCTTGAAGTGTTTATTTAGTACGAGCCCTGTAATCCTACCCAAGAGTGAAGCATCGAAATGTTTATTTAGTACGAGTTGTGGCTTGGAGTGATCAATGGGAAGCTTTGCATAAAAGCGATTGAGCCAAGCTTATTGAGGTAATACTTCATACAAAAACAATGAAAACATTACAGGTGCTAGCTTCTCTAACATCACAGGATCAGACATGGAATAATATCTTAGCAAGAGAAACATGTTATGAACTGTTGGTGGAGGAACCTCACATATATAGACGTAAAGAGGTGTCTTCCACGTTATTGAGATAGGGTATAAAACATGATGAATTGGGATTCGGGCATTGGGAGAGAATCCTCCATGATGGAAATCGCATGACCAAAAAGCGAATCAGAATGGAAGTTATATGTGTAAAAATAGGAATGATTATCTACGGGCATATGGATGAGACAGCTGGATCATGAGGGATATTGCAAAGCTAAATTGGTATACATTTTCAAGGTTGACACCTCCTACTTCCTGAAATGGCTACGACTTTGCATGAGCGAATAACATTTCGATCACCTAAACAATCATGCTTCTGCATGATTTTGACAACTACTACTATGAAAATTTGAATTCTCCTTGATCATCATAGGCTCTGGCACGAATCTTTGATAATGAACGTTTGAGACTACTCTGAGAAGGAAATTTGTACAAATTCCTACCTTTCATGTGTGGGAATATTTTCTCCTTTCTGTGGTGAGTTATTTAATCATTGATGGTTAGGATCAACCTTGATTATTTTGCATGATTCAACCTAGACTATTGATGGGAGGAGCACTCTTTTAGCTTTACTGCATATTTATCTGAATCACCAATGAATTAGATTTTCTTTGAGAAAGATGCGAGATTGAATCTTGACCATTGGCGGAGAAGAAAACTTGCTTATTTTGTCACATGCTTCAAAGTTGTCGAAGTCCAAAATCTAACTTAGCTAGTTTGCATGATTCAATTTGAGCCATCTGCGAGAGACTTTCTTTTAGTTTTAAGTGCAATCCCTATGCCCTTCAATGGTTTGAATTTATCTTTAGCAAGATGCACATTTTAATATTAGTCGTTGGTGGGAAGGAACTTTGCTTAGCTTCATAGATTGTCTTAGAGCCTCCAATGGTCAAGATTCATTCTAAGAAAATGCACCATTGCATTTAGGCCATCAACGAGAAACTCGGTCATTTAACTCTACCACACATCTCAGTGCCTCCAATGGACCAAATATACTCCAGCCAACTGCATGGTTCAATCTGGGCCATTGACGGGAAATTCCCACTTTTACATATATCACATATTCCAAGGGCTCCAACAGTCCAGATATGTCCTAACAAGTTGTGTGTTTGCATCTAAGCCATCGGTAGGAGGGATCACTCATTATCCCTCTGATAGTTACTTACCATGATTGGTTAAGATCTCTTATTCGTAAAGTGACCATTGATGATCGATGCTCGACCTCTCCTATTTTTGGGCTTTAGTCTTCTTCTTGATGGGAGTAGAGGAATGCGACAACTACAGGAACAAAGAGGGCGACAACAAAGGCCATCTCCTAGTCTAGTAATTCATTCACATTAACAACAAATCACACTAACATGATTTAAGAAAAAGGAAAGTACAATGTGCATATCCATGATGGTTTTCCTATTACTATCAAAGATATCCTCTTAAAAGAAAGAGTAGCAAGTTTGCCAAAGGTGGAATTCCTAAGCTCAAAACTAATTTTTGCAATGCTTCAAAGAGCTCAATTGAGTGGATTTGGCATAGGGTTGAAGGGAAATACATGGAAAGTGAAATGATGATAGTGAAAGTTCCTCCAGTAATGGGTATCATGGATTGAATTTTCTTTTTCTCAAGGTCTCATACAAACCAATGCTAGTGATAATAGTTGAGATTAAAATATTTAGTGAGCTCAAGGTTTTCTAGGAAATGAGGAAAATAATATTAGGTAGCATAAATAGATGAAATTTTTTTGAAGAGTGTGGGTGTTGCTTATTTCCCATTTCTTAGCATTGTTGGTACAAAGAAAAGTGCAGAATCATCATTGCAAAGGTGAGGGTTGCCATATCACATAAGTAAGATGGGCTTTGAAAAAAAAGAGTGACCACATGCATCAGAATTGGAAAAAAAAACTCGCATGAAGTGGGGGGAGGGGAGAGGTTTTAATTGACCACAAGAAAAAGAGAACATTAGCAAAATAGTTTAAATGACGATGTGATAAAAAAATTCCTACCTAACAATTGGTGTGCTAGTGATGGGTAGGTAGGAATCTTGTTGATGGGGCACCTTTCCTTTTTTCGTCCCTTAAAGTGAGAAAATATTGGTGAAAACCCCTCTACTTTAGTCACTTTAAACCTACTTTAGTCACTTTAAACCTACTTTGAGAAATGGAAAATTAACAAAAATGTGAAATAACAAAAATTGCATAGTGCTCATTTATAAAGTGTCAGGTGCTCTTATTATTTTTTTTGTTTTTTTGTTTGTCACATGCCTTTAAATATTCCTTTAGTGATTTTCCCATATTTTTCAAAAAATTGGTTTGGAATGGCGTGTTGCAATTTTTAAAACTATCATGGAATGTGATACAATCACATTTCACTATTGTTCCAAAATCTTCGTTCTTAATTGTTTTTTGTCATGGGCGTTGCAATTACTAACATTTCAATGTGTGTGTGTGTGTATTATAGAACACATCCGAGAATCTCGCTCAACCTCCCGGGGTTAACGAGAAACGAGTGGAGCTAACCACTGACCACATAAGCGCTCGGTAAACCAAGCGGACCCAATGGGATCCATTCCCATTGGGTCCACTTGTTGTATCGACCGTTTATGTGGTCGACAATTAGATCTGCTCATTTCTCGATGACCCCAGGCGACTGAGCGAGATTCCACGATGTGTTCCATTGGAAAAAAAAGGGCAAATCCCCATGATACATAGAAAAATTTGAAAGTTATTTTATCAATAATATAATATGTATATATAANGATTTCGTTTATTCCTTATCTTCAGGTTTGCCTGATTAAACGCTCATCGACTGGAAATTAGTAAATCACACAGTATGAAATTTATACCGATCATTCCAGTTAGGTGTAGTTCTCACTTACCACGGCTACTTAAAATCGATTTATTATAGTTTTGCTAAGCTTTAATTGAATCTGTATTCGTGGTCTGACCCTGGACTGTACTTGCAACTGTATATAACGACCTGTTCTGCAAATATTCGGTATTTTTTCATTAAAGGGCTCAGTTGGGTATATTTAGTAAATCCAATATCTGTAATAGTTGGTTAGTTCAGAACAGTTTTCAGTAAGAGAATATCGTATGAGTTAAAATAGTTATAGTTAAACAGTCTGATTTATCGAGGATTTTAATTCTGATTTTGCTAAGGTTTCATTGCTTGTTCCGGTGACTCTATCTTGTTTTACATGACAAAAGTCCTGGGAAGTATCTTAGTATATGGGCATTAACTTACTTTATATATAGAATTGTTTAGACCTTAACATCCTAATATGAGCGTAGAAATATTCCTACCTTGTATACGATATTTGAATATTTAAAATGGTTGGGTGTTACCTACACTCTGTTATTTTGTTATGTGTTCAGTTGTTCTTGCATCTGTGGGCTGCTGCTCCGTTTCAGGTTTACCTTAATCATCTCAATGCTCCTCAGAAAAATTTTAAAGTCAGATTTATTCGAGCGTTGTAGGCTTGAACCTTAAAGTTTCTTTCTTTTGGTATTTAAATTAACATCTTGTGTTTATGTGTCGACGTGGTGAAGTTCATATCGTTTGGAGGGTTGCAAGAGCCGTACAGGAAGATTGACAGCTCTCTAACTGTCCCGCGTTGTCAACTTGCACGCAAGATAAGGGTGGTTGGTGGTTGCGGTAAGGAAACCACCATCACATGTGTCTAATGTTTATACATCCGCATATTAAAAAGAGTATGGCAAACCGCTCAAGGGATGATGTGGAAACTGCCTCATGTGCCGTCAAAAGTATACCCTATTTATGGAAGTAAATGAGGTTTTATTTTATTTTATATATATACATTTTTTTCCCATTAATATTCGATCACCACATTGTTATTTACGTAAACTTTCAACATCAAATTTTGTTATAGTCTATATTTAAGCATTATTCCTTTGTAATAATAGATTAAAAATTATTTTACGTTTTAAAATTTCACTAAGAAATTATTCAATGATTATTTGTAATATTTAAAATATTACATTAGTGAGTAGAACTATTTTAAACTAGTGTTGAGCATAAGATCTGGAGCACTAAGACGATTGACTGAAAAGTGTTGAGCAAGTGGGATCTAGAAGCACTGTTAGCTAAGTGAGTGTTGAGTAGTAATGATCTGGAGCACTTAGACTTGGGATGATTAACTGATGTTGAGTTGGGATCTCTCGAGCATCAGTAATCCATTTGGATATTTATTTAAAACTCAAACTGTTATTATTATTTTATTATTTCTAACTGATTGGGACTGCCACTCAAAGAGGGACTGAGCATGCAAGAGTTTAGAATGGTCAAGTAGATGATAACTAAAGACCAACTTGATATTAGCTAAGTAAAAGTCCTATTTTAAAGATGAAAAATAAATTGTGAGGATTAAAATAAACCAAATTATTAATTAAAGATAAAAACAGAACTATCGGTGTGTCTAGCAAACAAACTTTGTGATTTAAAACCTAAAATCCTAGAAGCCATTCCTCATAAAAATATTATAACTACCAGAGAGAGGAACATTTCCAGGGTTAAGTGTTTCCAAGTTCACTAGAGGGTTCAACCGTGAAACTGAGAGCTCAAATGTGAGATTGTCTGATGTTTGGTGTGTCCTAGAAAGAGGACTGTGGGAAATCCATGGAAGTTATGTTATAAAAGATTCACCCAAAGAGCTGGTAAACGACCCTTGTCAAGTTACTATGTTGTTAGTAAGGAAAATAGCGAATTTTCTACCCTAGCCTTCTAGTTCTTGTCTTGCTCAGTTCGGCTCGAGGGAGACCCGTGGAACAAACCAGGAACGGTTTGAGGTCTATGGTTGGGTGGAACGTTGCAGTTACTAAGTCAGCCGGATTGCAATAAAATATTGATAAGTATCTTCATTTTTTCATTACTATATCTCGGAAATTTTATGTTATAGATCAACATTAATTCCTATTAGGTTATATTGTTCATACGAGATTTTGTATGAATATTATACCCGTTAAAAGATGTTTTGAAAGACTGGTTTCATTTGAAATTAATATTGTTGGAAATATCATTTCCAATTATTTATCATGCAATACTTATAGATTATTAAAATTAAAATATCTGATTTACTGATAAGATCATTGGCAGAAATGCTTAGCAATGGTTACGGGTTCTCTCTTGAGAAATATCTCATTAATACATTATTAGGGAGAAAACTCCCATTATCACCGACGCATAGAGGAAAATCCTCCTAGATCAGGATTTCTAGAACCTAGTTCCTAAACTCTGGTCGGTTATTAATACATATTTATAAATGATATATATATTACTAAACTGAAATACCAAAACTTTAAACCAATAACCATTCAACATATATGAAATACCCACCAAACAAAAACAAAACCATATAAACTTCAACATAAAATAAACCTTTAAATTATTATTATAAACATTGTCTATCATCAAACTTCCACGATTCAAGGAACACAAACACAAAGAAAGCATGAGGTCTCTATTTCATGCAGACTGAGTCTTGGTGCTAAAAGATGTACTCTGACTGCAGAGAGAGCATGGCTATCACATCTTAATGCTCAAAGGCTTGAATAAAATATGAATGGGTTTATTTTGTAATAACAGAAGAGGAAATTGAAGGGTGGATGAATGACCAATACTCAAGAGTCAAATAGGTACTGATAATTATATATAAGGGATGGTAAACAAAGATGATATAAAAACATAGGACTACAAACAATAGATATGTATGAACCAGTTAGGAATCAACTATATAACCATAAACAGTTGATTACATATCCAATAAATAAATTCCTTTAAAACAGAAAAACATTCTGTATAAAGGAAATACAAATACACGCATCTATAATGAGAAACTAGAGATAGAGACACTATCTTTCAGAAAATTCATCACAGAATGAATCAAAAACATTGAAACTGTATCTGCATTGATTACAAATCAAAACCTGGTGCATATAGTATTTTTCATCCTTCATGCTACTTCCAAAATATACTTACATAGCTATGTAAAAAGCTTCAGCCTTAATCACACACACATCCCAACACACAACACCTCTCTGCTGGAACCTCTTTTCTCCTCCTTACAAAAGATAAAATATATATGAAAATACCTTAACAAACCTCTACAAATCTTGTGGAACAGATATCTAATAATGAATTCAAAATAGACAAGGTCTTGACTCATTTGTAAGAAATCTAGGTAGATTGATTTGCTGTAGAAAACTATGAATTGCTGGAAAACTCAAACAATGGCCTTCAAATATGGAGTTGGTTTAATCGTTGATTTCTTGCTGCCAGATATGCTGGATTTGATATTCTCGTTGCTGATTATATGCCTAGAAATCTGATTTGATTTAAAGCTCTACCACCTATGAGATCTGAAATATTAAAGATCCACTGCCAGAAAATTTGAAAATAACTTGTGGTTGTTGATTTGTGCATGAATATGTGGATCTGGAAACAACTTGCCCAAAGTTCTGTTTACAAAATATGGAAACAATTTGAATATCAATCATTTAAATGTTGTTTCAGTTCCTAAAGATGTGGATATGCATGGGCGAAATGTTGGTTTTTCGTCCTTCAGAATATATAAGAGATACAACCATAGTAGCAATCAATAAAATAGTAATAAATACTTCCACTATACAGGCTTTCCATAATTTATTTTCCGGGAAGAGTTTGAGAGTTAAACCTCAATCACTCATTTTACCCAGTACAGACCATGACCACCTTTCATTCTTCTTTTACTTCTATTCATAATATTTTGTAAACCAAAAGAATCCCCTTTTTTCTTCGTGCTAATTCTTTGGCCATATCAACAGCTTCATTATTGAATGGTTCTTGACAAGTTGAGCAACGTCTGTCTTTTCCCATTGATTTAATTTCATAATTTGCACCTAAACATCTTAAAACCCTAAGCATGGCTTTCACCGTTCAGATCACTAATTACCCATTTAACACCTACTGGCATTAACCTGTGTCACTCGGAGATGCTTTGATGCTTGGGATCAAAGTGCTTCCTGTGATTTCTCCCTCTGCAACAATTAATACTGACCATCTTTCATTTTGTATTCTGTTATGGATCACCATCGAAAAAGAGCTTCGAGAGAATTGAAAACACATGGTGGATACAAGCAAAGAATTTATATTGACACACGTGCCTTAACTTAAGCTTGGGTGCAGATGTGTGTCTTCAAAATGTACCAACTAGATCACGGATTTATCATTTGCAAAAGGATTCAGACCTAAACAATACTCCTTGAAACTACATGCAGAGCCTTGGCACCTGGGCATTAAATTTGTAAGAGCTTTTAGCACTTATGCACTATCAATATTTGTCTCGGCAATTGGACAAGAAAATGGTGTTCTTGGTAGAGCAAAAAACACGAAAAGCTTTTCATTATTCTACATTTGCAGTTGTTTATAGTGCAATGAATGGACTCATGGACTTACTCCATGAAATTTGGAATGAGTTCTTTGAGAGTATAACTTAGTAAGTGGATCGGGGCATGACGAGTACTCCGCAATCAATACCCAAACAATAGCTTACTGTGACTGATGACAAAATAAGCTTGGTCGTTGAATTTATAAACTGGGTTTGAAAAATGGAACATGCTACCGGAATGTAAAAAATTTCATGGGAAAGACTCTAGTACCAACATTTGGCTCTGACTGGGGATCACATGCTCCCTGCAAGCTGCCAAGAACAAGCAGACTAACTGCCTTCCCATTTTGTCCTTTTCTATAACCATTTTTGCAACCTGAAAACTTGCAAACTGAAAATCCACAACTGTATAGTGCCTTATCCATTGGGCAATGGAGTCATTCATATCTTGTTCCCACCCTGTTCCAAAACTTGCAACCCTGCTCTTGTGACTATTAAAAAAAAACTAAAATTGCTCACTCCAAACCATATTTGCTGAAAACAAACCTCACACTGCAAACAGAAGGAAATGCTTGAAACATCAAGCTTATTTATTTACAACTCCTACTCCTATCTTACATACATCACGCTGATCATGTGTAATCATACTTCCAATGAAGCCAGGAAACCATTTGACTGAAAATGATAGCTCCATGCATGTCACTGTTTGAGAAGACCAACAAAAGATGTTATGAATGCAAAAGACATTCTATAAGCAGTTGATACTTACAGCTGAAAATAGAAAACATGGCAAAAGCTGGGGCATTAGAAACCTTTGAAAAATACAACTCCATCCAAAAAGCCACGGGATCATGAAACCCATGAAAAATATTATTTTCCTGAACTATAGAAGATGAATAAGCTACTTTCCTTTTTCCTGCCCAAAATTTCTTGGATCTGCTTTTCAATAATTGATGAAGAAGAAATTTGTGTGGATTGTTCCTGAATTCCACATTCCCTTCATTGCTTTGGAGAACCTCAACTATTTTCCGTTCCTGATAGAATGATCGCTGTCCCATCTTTCCCGACGAAAAGAACAAAAAATGCTCTTTGAAATCAAGTTCTTCATGATTTCTAACGAGAGGAGGATAGGTGAGAAAATATGTAGGTGCTAATATAAATTTCTGCTCTTTTAAATCGTCTTCGTATTCATAAACAATAGGCGTATTTTCGTTTTGAACAGCAGAGTTATCATGGCCATGACTATCAGAAATTTCCCATATGATGTTAAAAGTGTCAACAGTCTAGCTTCCATCAATTTGAGTATCAAAACAAAAAGGATTAGAATATAATTCATCACAGACTTCTCATCCTAGAACTTCAATATCTTTATCATATTCATCATAAAGTGGAGCATTCTGATAAATTTCAAATAATGATGCTGAAGGTTCGTTTTTTTCTTCATTACAAGGATGATCTTCAACACAAAAATGATTTCCAGCAGTTTGTTGAACAAAATGTTGATCTTCATAAGGATCATCGATAGGATGAGCATTCAGATGATCATTAATATTGTTAAAAGTATTATGAGAAGATTCCAAACTACCATCATTTATCACATCACTACCTTTGTTATCAAATTGATCATGAGATTCTTCCTTGACAGTAGAAATTGAAACTGTTTCCTCTTTATCTTTAAAAAGTTCTGAATCCACATATTCTTCATGACATGTTTCGAATCCTTGATTATACTTATCATCATGACTTTTTTAATCACAAATTATATCATGGAAATCATCCTCCTCGCAGAAATATTTCAAAAGGATTTCAACTGAGAATATATACTTGCAATCTTTCCAGAAACATGTGTGGAATTATTTCAGTGAGGAAATGCTAGCAACTGGCAGAGACCAGTACCACTCCCGAGCATCTCCATCCAAAGACACTCCCGAGCATCTCCATCCAAAGAATACATAAACATCTTCATTATTACATCTTCATGATGAATTCCAAGCTGGTACATTACTTCATGGAATTTCAACAAGTGTGCTGTTGGATTCTCATCTTTTTTTTCTCTGAATCGCGGAAGGAAATATCCCCACTCATCCATTATAGGTACTGCATTTGGAAAGCCTAGAATAGATGAAAATTTGAGTGGAGTAAACATTGCAGCCACAATGGTAGCCATTCGATCATTTGATGTCATTCTGGATCTTCAAATAGTGGAGTCGCCAGGTAGAAAACTGCAGCCAAATTGATGTCCTTCCCTATCTACCATCAAGAGATGGATCTGATCGTTGTGGTTCTTCCCGGGGAAGATAATCTTCACTTCCATCCCTGGGAACGATGCCAAAAGATGCTAGTGCTAAAAGATGCACTCGAACTACAGAGAGAGCATGGCTAGCACATCTTAATGCTCAAAGTCTTGAATAAAATATGAATGGGTTTACTTTGTAATAACAGAAGAGAAAATTGAAGGATGAATGAATGACCAATACTCAAGAGTCAAATAGGTACTGATAATTATATGCAAGGGATGGTAAACAAGGATGATATAAAAACATAGGACTACAAACAATAGATATGTATGAACCAGTTAGAAATTAACTATATAACCACAAACAGTTGATTACATATCCAATAAATAAATACCTTTAAAACATAAAAACATTATGTATAAAGGGAATACAAATACATGCATCTGTAATGAGAAACTAGAGATAGAGACACTATCATTCATAAAATTCATCACAGAATGAGTCAAAAACATTGAAACTGTATCTGTATTGATTACAAATAAAAAACTGGTGCATATAGTATTTTTCATCCTTCATACTACTTCCAAAATATACTTACAGAGCTATGTAAAAAGCTTCAGGCTTAATCACACACAGCCCCTCTCGGCTGGAACCTCCTCTCTCAGCTGGAAACTCTTTTACATTGAACCATTCCAGAATTTATATCCCATTTTTTGCTAACTTAATTACAACTAGTTAAAAGGAATATGAAATTATTTGCTCCTCTGCCCCTTCAATGAGGTCTGCCACTTGTAAGGTTAATTGCTGCAATGATGATTCGATGCCTGGAAATCTGGAAATAGTTGAACTTTAAAAGCTATTAAATCTAGAAATAATCCTCTGTTGCCATGTGTTTTGTTCAACACAATCTCTCGATGAATTGGATCCCTAAAGAAAAACAACAACGAATGCTTGTTGGGAATTATTGATTTGGAATCTGAAAACCATCCTTTAATAACTGATTTCCCGAGATTGTTGATTTCAAGATTGTTGTTGATCAAATGATGCTTTACCTTAAAATATGGAAATGATATGTAGCTGCAAACTTTTTGCCGTAAAATATTCAATCCTTGTGGATCCTCTGCTGCTTCAAATACTAAAATATCTACCCCAAACCTGGAGGATAGCTTTCCTTTGACTATGCTCAAATATTCAGAAATTTGGAGATAATTGTTCCGAATGCCAAAATGATACCCAAAAATACTTTTGATTGAATTTCAAATCTGTCCATAGTCGAAACAGATTTGATAATGACCACCAGATTTTATCACTCATCAAATAAGAAAGCATACGTCTGAGCACCTCCCATTATTGCATTGACTATACTCTCTTCTTTGTCAAAAGCTTCTCAACACAGGTTCCAGTAGCATCATGGCACACAGCTACATAACCAAATGCACATAACCCTAGCCAGATAGTTATTCTGAAGTTTTTCCATTTGATTACAGAGAGCAGAGTAATTTTGCATTAATATTGGCTTTTAGTACACATTGGTGTCTAGTTTCTTGAGCATTCCTCATCGATACTTGGTGGTTGGTTTAAATAAGCTCGATGGCTCCGCATTCCAGAATTCATGGCTCCGTTGTGACCAATAGCTGCATCTTCTTCTCTTCAAACACAGCTAGTAGCTTCACCTTTTACACAACGATTGCAATAGACAGAGCTTTGAACATATATATGCAGCTGTCTTTAACATTTTCCAACACCTTGTGCAGATGTGACGCGGGCTTAACCATCTCTGCAAAAACGGAACAAGTGATATCCAGATTTGAATTCGGGCTCAAACACTGGCATTCAACGACTGACTTTAGCTTTGTCTTTGATGAAAGTTATCCCATATGCATAAGAATCGGACTATTTCATTTAGCATTGAACAAGAATGTTTCTTAAGTATGAGAATATATCCCATATGCAAGAGGATATACGATTCCATGTTTTGATATACTCGAGGTTCTCATACAAACTCGCCGCCTAGAACAAAGCTTGTGTACCCATGGGCCTCACTTTGGGCTTTTTATGACGCCTGTTAGACATTTGGAAACTTTGATGCTTTGTGAAATGGCGGTAAGTGGAGACTTTCTCATTTGAGTCCATCTTATGTATAAGACTTTGGCATAAACCTTTTTTTTATTATTTTTTTTGCCAAACATTAAATAAGGTTATGTAACATGGGAAAAAACTTAGAAAAGTTTTTGATGACTCAAAAATAATAAATAAATAGTTGTAATTCTAAAATCATAGACTATTTATATTAAACAATACAAAAACAAAACACATAAATTGAAGAAATTATTATTTTCATTTCTATAAGTGTATTAGAAGAATTAAAATAATCATTAATAAAGTTTAGGAATATAATGATAAATTTATGGGATAAATAATCAAGTTGAATCTCTCATTTTATGGCAAGGACTATTGACTATTAAAAAATAAGGGTATAAAGGAAGCCATAGTGTTGGGGAACTCAATTATGGTTATCTATCATATGGTTGCCAATTCCCTTCCACGTGTTTCAAAGCTCAACTTTGACTCATTGGAGTTCTTTCACATTCTCAAGAGTTTGAATTCTATAACTAACAAAAGGGCCAACCAGACTTGTTGCATATCTTATGGAATAGTGGAAAGAGGGTTGTGTATGGGTACTGCCACTTACCCTAAGTTTTGTGTCCACAAATACATTCATGGAATCATTTAACATCCAAGACAAGTGGCATTTCCACAATGACATGCAAGGTCTAATTTATGGGATTTACTCCTAATATTGGATGGTTGGGAGCATGTGGGTTAAATCCCACCCATCACCATTCTAGACCCCGATCTATCAATTTAATTTGTAGTTATCTGGGAGGTATTTTCTACATTGCGTATGAGGCATTTCCTTCAACGAATATGTGGAAGGCCTTGGGGATATCTCATTGCACGTGTCTCTGGTTCACTACATGGTACTCTATTATTGGTTTGTCAACTTTAGGAAAATCCACTCTATCTCTAGCTTGACTTCTCGCTACCTACAAAGGCTAAAGTTGGATATGAAATCTCTCTAGCATTTTGTAAAACTAAATTATATTTGTGTTTAGTATTTTATCTATTTATTGCTTTAGTGGTAGGCCTTCAAGTCAATCCTTCATCGACGTTTGCTAAGGGTAAAAAATTGGGTGTTTTTAGCCCCTAGCTCTGTAGAATGTTCTTTGGTCTAGGCCTTAAGGAAACAGAGGGAATCTCTCTACTGGAAAGCTCATTTGGAAGGATGGTGTCCATGAGAGACATTGTGATGATTGCCATGAACGTATAGCAATGGCCATGAGAATATGGGAAGCATGGAGAAAATATTGGGAACTAAACAATGAAAGGGAATTAAAGGAAACAAGGAGGGAGACCATTTTGATGAAATATTATCTCAAAAAATACAAGGTTAAGCTGATTTGATTGGAGATAGTGGAAGAGTGCCAAAATATAAGCATGAAGAGGAAGCTACAAAATTTTAAGATTTGCGTGATAAAGTTCTAAATATGGAGTTGAAACAACATCATAGATTCAAGGAGTTCAAAATTATGTCTCATAAAACTTCAAGGGGTTACCTCAAGTGGCTACAATGGAGGAAGACACTATGGAGTACAAATCTTGGAAGATTGGAATGCAAGATCCATCCCACCTAGCATATGTATCATGTCAGCAAAGGCTTGGACATCATGAGTGTGCTTAAATTTCTTAAATACGTTAGTATGCTTTGCAAATTTGTTTTATGCTAGGCCAATATGTAACATTATATACCGATAATGTTTTGAATCATAGGAACAAAATAATTAAATAGGAGAATCTGGTGACGTCATTTTGGATATTTCCCAATTTTTTAGGAAACTTTTGGACTACTACATTCTCAAAAAATTTGTATTACTAGATTGAACATTGAGGTTGTAGCCCTACCTTTTTATTTTAATACAAATAAAAACCATTTTTGTTATATATATATATATATA
>NWUY0300018210.1:11412-39717 GCA_004151065.3 Larix sibirica
AGGTCACTCTTTTTCTGATATTTTGAGTGATTTGGGTCGCTCATTTCGAGGGATTTGGTGCAACCTAGGTCACTTATTTTCTAGGATTATGAGTGATTTGAACTTAAAGTGCCCCTTTTGGTGTTTTCTTTGATTTTTTTGGCTTACAAAACCAATAGCGGAACACCCTCAGGCATAAAATAAAGTTTTGATAATATATATTATCAGCTTGCCAACATACCATTCATCCCTCCACTCTTAGCATTGAGATCCTTTATAATAACATTAAGAATCAAGATCTTAAATGTTTTTGTAACTGTAATAACAACGGGTACTAACAGTTCCATTTTTGGGAAACATTCTCTAAAATAAAATATTACAAAACAACTATAGGAAGGCATGTGATCCTAGTTATGATCATAGGCTTTCTATACAACAGGGAAATACGTGTAACATGGCATGAATTCAAATAACCATATCTTGCAGATGTGCCATTGGGAGCTTCATACATTCCGTGTTCTGTTTGAAGAAGTAATTTCTTCCTTGTAAGGTGCATTGGTTCTCTCCTTCATTTATAACTCTTGAACCAATCAATCACATGATTGTGCTCATTTCCTGCTCTGTTGATATTGATACAATATATGCCCTAAATTGGCTTGATTTCTATATCCAACTTGTCAAGCAACTTGAAAGAATATACGGTGAGAGCAAACTTATTAATTATCATCTCAACTAGTTCTTTAATAGTCCATGAGAAATTCCTAACACTTCTATTCCTAAACCAATCACATAAACAAGAAAAGTTGACAATGGAATCCAAGTTACCTCATGATGAAGGACAAAGTAGAGAAAGAGCTTGTGGATAGGCTAAAAATGGATCTTTATAAGACAAAAATTTGTTGAGAACAAGGTTAATTTGGGAAAAAAAGCATATCAAAATATGCCAAAAAGGTGGCCCATGAAGAATATTGAGTTTGGAGTCTATAAAGGCTAGTATGGGTTCAAATTGTATTGACTCACTAGACTCTGGAAAATATTTTGTTTCAGGATCTAATAATTTATAGTCTCTAATATTGATTACCTAGGTCCTTGGCATGTTTACCATATTCTACATGATGATATATTTCCAACAATGGTTCATTGATGCAAAACAAATTTCATATACTCGAGTTGACCGATCAAAATGACCACGTCAATGGAAAGGGAAAGTACTCGATTGCAAGCCCCAAGTTAGGCTTGGTCATGTTTGGTGCGATACTTTCTAACTTGTATGTGGTCCCAATTGCCGCTATGTTTTCTAAATTATGATTTTTATTTCTTTCTAACTTTAATATCCTAATCTAGGAATGAGTTAATCTATTCTACAAAGACAAAATAAAAATGAATTAAAACCCATCTTGATTGGGAGTAGAAATTATAAGAAAGAAGGTGTTAAATCACAGGAAAGAATACAAATTTATAGCATGAGAAACAGTTCATCATAACACATGATTTTGTATTCAAAATATATGTTTAACACTATCAAAAAAAATTATTCAAGCATCAAACATATTTCATGTAATTTAAATGAAACCACTAAAGGATTAAATTATGAAACCATTCATACATGAACATAAAGTAATTTATCTATGCATTAAATGAAAATCGCAATCATAAATGTCACAAAAAACACCGAAGAATAGTCTTTGATATTCAGATTGCCAAAAGATGCCTTCAACAATTACATCGGGCTCGACTTCTTTGATCAACCCATAACAATAATGTACAAGTTTAATGAAAATGGGTTTCCCACCACCACCACCCCTTTTGGCCTCATAATATTTTGCATTTAAAGCCCACAACCGAGGGACAACTAATAATTGTTTGATAATTGTCTTTATGCAAAATTACAAAAATAAAATAAGAGTACAACTACTCTATTTAGCATTTTCATGAAAACATTTCCATTGAGCATGAAGTCCATAAATCATGTTGACTATTTCATTCTTCATTTTCTCTAGCTGCAATTCTTCGTTGAATATCTTTGTCTCAACTTCCTTTCCCAAATCCTTCATGATTCTCTTCACAAATGCATCGAAGAGGGTAGCAAGTTTGATTGGCCTATACATATAATTGTTCAACAATTCCTCGTTTGCCTCTATAAGTTGACTAATTATCTCCTTGATTTTGTCCCGATCTTGCTCAACATCTGCAATTTTCAATTTAATCGGATCTACTTTCTCTAATTCATCAAGGGATTTCATGTCAAACTTATCAAGGATGGAATCAATAGAATTCCAAATCCTGCAATAATCCCGACAAGTGATACTAACAGTTTCATTTATTTCCATACAAGCGATTTTCCACGAGTTTATCCATATCTTGGTCCTAGCACTTTTCTTCTTGTGCATCCTTGGCAATGTCTCAAGGGTTTTCTTGTAATGTTTTTTCCAATCTAGAAGTTCATCTAACCTGTACTGTACTATCTTCCATTCATCCTCTTGCATCTCTGCTTGATATGATAGCCAAATAATATTATTAGAGAACTATTGTAATTCATCTAACTGTAAGAAAAATCCTTTCTGAGATTCTCTTAACGCCTCATTTCCTTTTAGCACCTCTTCTTTCAAAAAATCCAATGTTAAATGACCATGTCTCTGATAACTTTACAATTTATACTTAGCATATTTATTTTTGCTCTTTAAGGAAGCAATGATTTCTTCATGTTCCTTGACCAATCACTAAACTTCTTCCTAGTGTTGGTTTCGTACCTCCGCTCACTGTTCCTTCAGAGCATTCACTTGCTCCTTGTTCTAGTCAGTTAAGGCATTAGCAATGGCTATTGCTCCCAATAAGGAAGTTGTATTGGCTCCAATCTCTTGAGGATATTTATTACAAGATTCCAAACTATTGTATTTTATGGTGTCCCCCAATCCTTTATATATTGGAGAGTTTCTTTGTGACGCTCTTACTTGATTTGCTAAAATGATAGTCTCCGAGGGGCACAACGGTGTCATCAACATCCATAAGATCTGTGGAAGAGGATCTCCCTCATACCATAGAGAGTTGGGTACTTGGATTAACAGGGGAGGAAAGTAATGCAAGTTGTTTTCCTCTCTTTGTTTCTTCTTCGTCTTTCAATTCCTTATTGTCTTCCTCCTTTTTCTTATATTCTTCATCTTCCTTCTTTATTTGCTCTTATGTTGCTTGGGCCTCTTATTCTTTCTTCAGTTGTTCTTCTTGCTATTATTGCTTGAGTTTCTCAGCTTCAAGTTCTTCTTTTCTTTTGTTTTCCTCCTTTGCAACTCTTTGAGCTACTTCTTCTATTTTCCTTTCCTCTTCAGCTTTTAACTTCTCTTCATCTTCTTTCTTCCTTTTCTCATCTACAGCCCTCTGAGTTTCTTATTTCCTCATATTTTCCTCTTCGGCATCCCTCTAGGTTTCCTCTAGACTTCTCCTTTCCTCTTCCTTTTCCTTTAATGTTTCTTCAAGTTCTCTCTGTTTGACTTCCTCAACCTCTTTTCGGGCCTTTTCTTATGTGTTTATTTTGTCTTCGGATTCTCTTCTCCTGGAATCCTCATCATCCTTTTGGGATTTCTCTTTAGATTCCCTTTTGGATTTTTCTTCATCTTCTTTCCATCCTTTTCTTTGGCTTCCTTCCCTTGGGATGATTGGGCACTCTGTGTTTTCTTTAGTTGTTCTTCAACTTCCAGTAACTTCTTGACCAAGGCTTCCCTTTTTATCCTTCTTGGCTTCCTTCTTCGATGCATTTTGTTCAGACTATGCATTGAAAGAAGCTTTTCTATCGACCATATCCATGTTCAAGGAGGCTACCTGATGGAGGTGGAGAGATACATTTTGGATACTGTCATAGGATTTTACTCAACACTTCATCGTAATTGCTAACCCCTTGGAAAAGGAGCTCATGTGGGTCATCTCCATGCCTATATGTGGGGTTCAAACCCAGAGACTTGAAATGCTCTTCAATTACCATCCTAGGATCATGTTTTCTATCAAGTTCCAGACAAATATTAAGTTCATCGAGATTCAAGGCTTCCTTCCAGGCATGTGAAGCATTTGTCAAGGTGTATAGGCTAATTTTAATGGGGAATGCAGGCCAAGCTCTCTTATTCAAGTGTGACATATAAGTGGAAATCCCTTTGACAATGGACTGGTAGTAAATCTCCCTAAGGACCAACAAATGTGGTGGGGTTGAGATGTCAAAAATCCTGATATAGGTAAACAATTCAATAATGAACCAATCAGCAATTCTCTGTAGGGTTGCAATGGCTTCTTATGAAAATCTAGGGGCAGGTTTATTAAAAATGGTCACAAATATCATAGAAATATAACCTATAATTGGAAACCCATAATTTAGGGAAATAAACATGTATCTGTATTAGGTTAGGGTTCCAATTCCAACCTATTTGTGGAAATGTCTTTGAGGCACAAACAACATCAATTAAGAATGTGGACATGAAAAATTTAGGGGTTTATCCCTTTGTACCTCTTTCACAACTTAGGCGATATTCAAAATGTTGGCAGATACAATACTAGCCAAGTTGAAGACTTGACCTATTTATGCAACATGATGAACTATGGGGGGCTAGCCAATTTTAAAGTGTGAGGCACCATCCTCTCTGTATAACCAATAGACCATGTCCATAATCAGTTTGTAATAGGCATTTAAAGTATTGAACAGGGTATTTGGGGTTAGCTTTCTCTATGAAATTCCTCCCTTTGGCCCACCATTCTTTGATTATCAACACCAAGCTAGGGTTTTCCTTGGTAAACTGGTCCATGAATTCCTTATTAAGCAATACCTCGTGCTTCCTCAACCTATACATTTGCATAAAAGATTCTAGATTTAGAGAAGCTATAGAAGCTCCATCATTTTTAACCACTATCTCATATCTTTGGTTGATGTGCTCGTAGACCCATCTTACCACATCATTATACGCCATGACCATTGGTCTGGAAGCAATGGAAAAGAGATGGCTCTTCCCGGTGTTCTCATACACCTCCAAGTTATCATCATCCAAAATAAAATAAACTTTGGCATACCTCTTGTACATCTCATCCCATCTAAGATCGCCTTGAAAACCTATAAGGTGACTGGTATTGGATAACGTCATCCCTTCTGTACTAGTAGGAGCTGGAATTTTTTCAACATCTTTTTGTGCAACTCCCTTTCTCCCTTGCATCTTCAACATTTTACATGCAACCAGAAAAACCAAGAATTAATTTTTGTACATGGGATAATTGGTTGAATTGAATAACAAATGAAAGAATGAAAAATATGTGTTGCTTTACTATTCCATGTTTTTAATTTGAAATCATTATGCAAGTAATATCATGATGATGGCAATTTTATTACAGGTCTGGTCAAACGCACAGATCATTTAGTGCATTAATTTCCCAAAGCACCGCAAATTACACATTAAATTTGTCGAGATTGCAGATTTGATTTCTTTTAACAGTTATTTCGTACACCCTATCACCAAGTTCCGATACTCTATCGGAGATGAGATTTCGGGGTTTTATTATAAAGGTATCGGAGGATATATCATGGGGCAATCCTGATGTGTTTGGCGCGATCATAGTAACTAGAGCCTCATTGGATCTGTAATTTCGAGATAATTTATGATGGGAGTTTACCACGATCTCGATATCGGAAGTCCAATGGGATGGTTCAGATATGAGGCTTGTCGGGGTATAAGTATCGAAGTGTTCAAAAGAGTGCATCGGAGATTACTCCAATCAGGTGTGTCCGATAAGGTCATTTCGGAGCTATCCTATCATGGTTCGAAGAGGATGTATCGAAGAGAATTACGATGGGGAATGTCTCACATAGTGATATCGTAGAAAGCTCATCGGAGATATGAAAAAGTTGTATTGAATGATATCCCAATAAGGAAATCTGACAAACCATTTCGGGGTATGTCCATCAGATTCAAAAAAGGTATGTTGAGAAATATTCAGATAAGGTAAGTCTGATACAATGTTTCGGGGTGCGTTTGTCGAAAGTGTGGAAAATGATCTTTGAAGAATATCTTGGCGAGGTAAGTCCGATGCTAGCTCTCGGGTTTTCGCCAATCGGAGTTCGACAAAGTGTATATTGGACTGCTATCCCAATGATAGGATCTATCGGGGGAAATCATCAAGATGTCAAAAATTTATGTCATATAATATGTTGATAAGGCATGTCCAATATCAAGGTAAGCCCATCGAGGATGCAAAAAGATGTTTCAGAGGATATCCCAATGAGGAATATCCGATGAATCGATCCAGATATCATTAACGTTGATCATAGGGATCATGATACATTGTGTCAGATGCATTTGGGTCAAAGTTTTTTTTGAAGGATTGTGGGTTTTAAGGATTAGGCTAAGCAAATGCAATTAATCTTAGGAAGGTTAAGCTGATAACTCGAGCTTGTTAAACAAGTTGTGAGTGAAAAAAAAATTTAGACAACTCCAAACTCGAAGTCCCATTTTTTCCTTATCCATACTTAGCCATAAATTTTAATAAGGGAGTCCCATAAATTTTGCGTTTCAGGGAAATTCAATGGAAGTTGTTGTGGGCGCAACACCTCAACAAAGTAGCGGTCCAATTATTCATTGCAATTCTAAGTGGCACTGATTGTCAGCACACCATCACCCATGAGGAGTTAGTAATGTGCAGAAATCCACTAAAAACTTCTAGAAGCATCATGAAGCATCCAAGATGGTTCAAAAGCCTTAAACTTAACCTAGCCAATAGAGGGAAAAGGGTTTTTTTTCTAAATCCATATGGAGTTCCATAGTATGAGCAAGAGTGTGGAGGTGATTTAACACAACAAAGAGAGATAAACCATATTTATTTGTAGCAAACCATAATGTTTCACATAGCTTCACAGTAAGCATGTTTTTCCTTATATTCTATATTTTAATCTACAATATAAAAAATACAAAAGGCGTGATTCTTCTTTTTTTTTGGATTTCTCATAGCAAGTTTCTAGGGTAAATATTTGTGTTTCATTGTGTATCTTTATTATTGTAGTCTATTTCATATATTTTAGTAGTTAAAGAATTTAAATGGTGTTCTTTTATTTTTGTTAAAACATTAAAAATGAAAAAAATATAATTACATAGTGAAAGCATAGACTCGCTATAGTTATTTTAAGTTTAGATCTGTTTTTGGTGAGCCAATCATTGGAATATCTAAGGTAGTTTGCAAATTAGTATTACTGTAGAATTTTTTGTTATAAATGGTTAAGATTATATCTTAAAAATAAAAAGGGTCACAACCATGCCAAGAAATTGATACAAAATAGAAGGACAATCTATGGCTTACATACAAAAATACCACAGGTGAACGAGTTTGGCCATATTTTTCAAGAGTCCAAAAAACGCCTTCTCTAGCTCACTTGTTATACTCTGTAATAAACTATTGGAGTATACATATAATCCAATAATACATGCATAGTCATATAAACTAAATAAAAAATTGTGACAATGGCTTCTTCTAAACCTCTTCAAGCCAACGCTTTTTCCAATCTTTACCTCATGCTCCCAATATGTCTACTCTCTACTCGTTTCACTTGGATGAGCACTAAATTGTGAAAGGAAATCTCCATGTTCCTACTAAGTTGGATATCCCTAAATGCATCTACCTATTTTTGCCAATTTCTCAGGTCAACTACATGCCTTGCATGTCTATTGCAGAGGTATCCCTTGTAGAACTCTTGCTAGTGATCCTATCTAGTGTGTGCATTGATAACTTTGTAGTACACCTCACCTACCTCCTTCAGACAACATTTAACCCCTTTCTTTATATCTTTAAGCTCACATGCAAGACATTTATTACATGTGCAATGCACCATCTCTCTCTAATCGTCGTATTCCTGAGAGAGCCTAACTATAATTAACCGTTGCAACCAGAAAGATTTAGAGATGCCTTTTATAGCCAGACCACCATTAACCATAAAACCCCTATAAGGAATGCTAACCATGAGACCAAAGTATACCAATTTCCTACAAAATGGATTGTCCACATTCACATTCACAAGTCACCTAAATACAAAGGAAGAAGATTACCAGGGCTAGGCAAGCTCAAATCCTAATAAGGTGAATTCCCTTATAGGTTTCGAGTTTCCCTAAAACCTAAAGGAAACTCAAGCCAAACCTCGTCGAGATCCATTTGAAAATTTTGGAAATGGATTCTACCTTAAACAATCAACCGACATTTAAGAACACCCCTGAATGTTTTGCAAGATGTAATAACTAAAGACCTACACCATCAAGCCATTGTCTTGGGGAGAGGGTACTTTACCTTGTAACCATATATGCCTATCATTTCAATGAGTCCTGAGATCTTATGGGTGGATGTAAAATGTTTTTCCGAATTGATAACACATCGCAGTTCAACAACACACCTTGATTTGTTTATTGGTATACTAAATCATTTTGATGACGAAGCACATTAAAAAAAAAAAGAAATTGTAACAAATTCCATAATCTCATATTTAGTTATTCTTACCATTTGAACGAGGGAGGGACAATTTATTATTATTTTCCCTTGGAAAACTATAATTGTTTTCATAGAGTAGCCTACTATAGTGGCTTCCTTTAGTTATTGAGATTTGAGAATTATTATTCCTTTGTAGAGAGATTCAAAATTGATTTCATTGTTCATTTCAATCCCAATTCCCCAAACAAACTTAGTTTCATGATTTCCTCTAGAGTTTAAGATGGCTCCCCTTACTCCTACCCCATCATTCACATGTCACTCCATTTAGGACACAAAATTCCAACATAGGGATATGCCACAAAGATCAGTAACCCAACAAGAGAACTTGATAAAATGATGAAATGTTTTTCACTTAGGCATAATAATAGTGTTGACATGGAACAATTTATATTGCAACACTAAAGCAATATAACATACTAAGAAAAGAAAACAATTTAGAGAAACAATCAAAATTGGTAGACTAGAAATTAAAGATAGAGACACCAACGAATAGAGAAATATAATATAAATCCTCTTGATTTAACAATATTTGAACCTAAACTTATTAGTGTTCATCATAAGCATTTTAAACCCTCAACAAATAGATAAATATTTATAAAGATAGTAAAAAATTGAGAAGGATTTGTAAAGATTGATTAGTTTTCCTATGTGGGTCGAAGAATATTTAACTAGATGATTTAACAATGTTACTACCATGGAATGATAAGATGGAAAACAATAGAATGCCAAATACTTGATTGAAAGAGGAGGGTTTCTCAATCTCCATTATATATATATATATATATATGGATTTCTTAACCCTGAAACATAGAACAACATAGGATATGAAGAGATTTATGATGCAATAAACAATAAATTATATTACAAAATAATCAATAACAAGACAATAGAGAAGAGAGATGTTGCAAAAATAACCCTTGTATTATNCCTCACTTACTCCTTGCACGGTTCGAAGAAATTAGCAAAAATTTGACTAGTGGAGTTTAAAGGAGTTTGGAATTGAGTTAATATTCTGGGTAAATTGTTCCTAGGATATTACATAAATTCTTTTCCTTCCTACCATTCTTTCATATAACATTTTTGTAATTTCTTCCTTTTCACGCTCAAGAATTTTTTCCCTCTAATCAACAGGTATGTTCAACTATTCCTTCATGGTATTCATGTAAGTCAAAAACACTGAAGATGGGTGAAATATTCAATTCTACACGAAACTCTAAAACATAAGCATTATCAGAAATTTTCTTTAGGATTTTACATGCGCCAATATTCTTCATTTTCATTTTAGTATATGTTCCTTTTGGGAACCTTTCCTCCCTCAAATGTGTCAATAATAAATCTCTCTTCCCAAAAACGTTGAGTATCATTTTCGCATCATCCCTTTGTTTGTACTGTTGGATGCTTTTATGCAATTGTTTATGTACATATTCATGATCTTCCTTCACGTGTTCTACAAAAGATTCAACATCTACACTCTTTTGGATTTTCTTTGGCAAGGTGCCAAGTCAACCACACCTCTTGGCAATATTCCATTGACAATATGAAATGAAATTTTTCGTATAGATCGGTTCACTGAATTAGTGTATACAAATTTAGTAGTGCTAGTACTGCCTCCTATTGTCATGGCCTTTCACCTATCAAACATCTTANNATAACCCTTGTATTATGATAATAAATTTAGAAAGTAATGTTCACTCGCCTCTAAAGCTTGGGAGACCTTTCACGTGAGAAAAGCTCCAATACACAATCTTTGACCCAACAATCCATAGCCTCCTATCCCTTTAAATGGACTTTCGATATCCCATAATGCTAACTACTTGACTTGTCCCATAATTAATGTGCACCAACTACATAGTTGGCCTTAATTAATAGAGAGACCATTTTTACATTTAATTAAATGTTCACTACTAACTACTCAGCCTTATTCAAAAGAGATGCATGCATACATTACTTGACTAAATCCTAAAGTCGTGGGGTTAGGGTAGAAGCCTAAGAAGCCCTCCCTCTTCGAGAGAAGCATTGTCCTCAAGGCTAAAGATGGGAAAATTCTCACAGAATCCCTTCAAGTTCCCAAGTGGCATCGTATGGTTTTGTATATTTCCACTAGATAAAGACTTCTTTTACTATATGGCTATGCAATTAATGTTTTTGGGTATCTAATACTGCTTCTGAATGGAACCAAATGGAACCATCCTCATCAAGTTCTGGTAACTTGGTCTACACCTTACAATTGGATACCACCAACTTTTTGAGGAAATATACATGAAATACTAGATTGATCTTGGAGTGATCTGTAAGAGCTAGCTTGTAGGCCACTTGTCTAATATGATTGTAGGATCTTGTAAGGTCCATAGAACTTCAAGGCTAGTTTCTAGTGGAATTTATTTTTGAGTGATCTTTGTTTAAAAGGTTGAAGTTTAAGAAACACCTAATCCCTTTCTGCAAATGAATGTAATGAGCGATGTTGATCTGCCTATTGTTTCATTTTATTTTGAGGTATATCCATATTGTCCTTAAATGTGAGGAATAACTTTTTTGGTGCGAAGTGTGTTATCCATTGCTTAGACCTGGGAAGTTCCTGGTAAATAGGAAACCACGTACAAGAGTTTTTAGCTAGTCTATTAAATGAGGACGTCACCTCCATTAAAAGTGACCTTAACGAAAATCTAGCCATAGAATTGAGAAAATCATATTCAGACAGCGGAGGATTAAATGAAAAAACAAAAATTACAAATTTCCAAGAACCAATATGAGTTGTTCACACATGATGCGAATGATCTTGGTCATTCATGCGAGATGGGGTCAATCTTGGTTATCTGTGCTAAAATGAAGAGGGAGAATAAATCTCTATCATTAATGCACCTCACCCCTTGGCATGCATCCCAAAAATCTCCTTGAACGGTTCTAATTTAATTGTATTCTCCTATGTTTTCCTTTCATTGGTAGCGGATGCAAGATCCACCATTTGCAGATGCAAATGGACGATGGAGATCGAGCTTTGGTTCCTCTCTACTAGTGTCAGTATCCTCTATGCCTCGATCACTCCTGCGTCAATTCCCTCTAGTAAGAAGAAAAGTTAGATCCTAGTCACAACGTTGCTAGGAACCTTACAAATCAATTGTATAACATGCTCTAGCTCTGCAATTTGGTATTCAATTTCTTTCACGATGTCCTCCAAAAATTTCCAAGGAATTTGTTGTCCCTATCAGAAGTTATGCCTCTAGGCAATCCATGCAATCTAACAATTTCTTTAGAGAACAAAATGGTTATGTTTGTGGCATCATTAGTCTTCTTACAAGGAATAAAATGTGTCATTTTTTAAAACCTATCAACAACAACAAATAATGAATCATTATCTCATTGGGTTCTTGGCCTGTCCAACTCAAAATCCATGCTAATATCCTCCCATGGTGCTTCTGGTATCAACAATGGCATATAAAATCCATTATTTTGACTCTTTCCATTTGCATGTTGACAAATTTTGCAATGTTCAACCCATTTCTTAACATCTTTATCCATTCTTGGCCAATAGTAGCACTCTTCCACTAGTGCCTTAGTTTTTTCCATGCCAAAATGTCTATTAATTAAACCTCCATTATGCAACTCCGTAATCAAATTTGATATCATAGATCCTATTGGAATACACAATTGATGAGAGTCTTAAAGAGAAACTCGTATTGAATTAAGTAATCTAAATATGGAGTTCTATCTCAGCTCCATGGCTCTTTGCATGTTCTCGAAGCTTTAACAAAATTTGGGTTTTCTTCATATAAGTCCTTCATCTCTTCCAATCATGTGACCTCCACTATCATAGTAGACAACAAGGTTGAGCTTCTGCTCAAAGCATCTGCCACTCTATTTGAATTCCCTGATCTATGTTTCAATACAAAGGTATAACTTTTCATAAATTCAACCCATTTCATGTGTCGTTGATTCAATTAAGACTGGTTCTTCAAATACCGTAATGCTCAATGATCGATGTAAAGAAAAAATTCTTTTAGAAGTAAGTAATGCCTCCACTTCTTTGATGCTTGAACACTAACTTAGATTCTTGGTCATAAACATAATACTTATGTTTGGCTTCATTCAACTTCTCACTGAAGAAAGCAATTGGTCTCCCATATTGATTCATTACTGATCCAATAGTTGTCCCACTAGCATCACAATCAACTTGGAAAACTTTGTCAAATACCTGCAAAGAAAAAATTAGCCTTTTAGTAACCTTCTCCTTCAACAACTCGAATCCCTTTTGTACAACAACACTCCATTTGAACTCTCATTTCCTCTTGGAAATTAATAGTTCAAATAACCCATTGAAATTCCTTATGAACTTCCTATAAAAACTAGCCAATCCATGAAAACTTCATGCTTCAAACACGGCTTCAAATGTACTCTTAAGAACATGCCATTCCAATATTGCTTTCAAATTTTCAAGGTCCATTTTTAAGCCTTCTTGAAAAATGACAAATCCAATAAATACTGGCTCCTCATTTATGAAAGTACACTTCTACATATTTATGAGAAAATTTTCCTAATTTTGCCTCTTTAAAACCTATCTTAGTTGTTTAATATCTTAATCTCTCGTCTTTCTAAAAATCAGAATTCCATCTAAGTAAACCACCACAAATTTACTGAGATAAGGGTTCAACACTTGATTCATCAATGTCATAAAAGTACTTGGATCTGTTAAACCAAATGGCATAACCAACCATTCAAAAATCCATTCTTATGTCTGAAATGTTGTCTTCCACTCATCTCCTTCATGAATCCTTATTTGATGATAACTACTTTTTAAATCAATATTCGTGAAATACCTTACTCCACTCAAGAAATCCATGGGTTCATCCATCCTTGGAAAAGGAAACTTGTACTTAATGGCTATGTGGTTGGTAGCTCTAGAATCAATACACATTTTCCAATCTCCCCCTTTCTTAGGTGCAAGGACAAGAAGTACTACACATGGGCTCTAACTGTCCTTAATCAACCCTCTTTCCAATAGCTCATGCACTTGCTTATTTAACTCCTCATTTTCAGTTGGTGTCATTCGATATGGTGCCTTGTTTGGTAAACCAGATCCTAGAATGAGGTCAATTTGATGAGAAATGATTCTCAAAGGTGGAAATTCTTTCGGCGTCTTTTCAGAAATAATCCACTTAAATTCAAACAACATTCCTTCCACTTCTATCTGAATATCCATCCTCTTCTCATATAGACTCAAATATTTAGGTATAATAGAAAAACAACAATTTACCTTTCTCTCTTCTTTAAAAAATGATTTTGTTGAACATAACATTACCCTCCTATCAAAATAATGACCCATGTTGTTATTTCCTCCCTTTTCTTCCTTCAAGGGTGTCATCAAATTTTGTTTTCCATTCTTTTCAAGCACAAGAGTATCTTTAACTCCATCATACACAGTGTTCCTATCAGACTACTAAAGTGAACCACCATGTTGATGTCATCCAACCAACTCCCACATAAGCCTAAGTCCCATGTATGAGTGTTAATGGCCATGGTGAAGTAGTTGAAGGGACTCAGCCAAAAACTAGAGGCTAATGACCATGTGTTGTAGCTAGAACCCCATCTCTGACATTGATGGAGCTCTGAGGAACTCTTTGCTATAAAAGAAGTGGTATGTTGTTGTTATTTCCATGTTCAAGGAGAAGACTCCTCAAAACGAATATGGAAATAGTTGTCATAGCAAATTACAAATATCCATATACCAATTCTCAGAATCATCCTCTAATTCATATCATGCATCTCTATCTTATATATAATCTTCCATGCTAAAATAAGATATGGTACTATCAACATACATATTTTCCAAGATAGCAAGAATACTCATACAATAACCCTTCATTACAACACCATCCTGCTTCATAGATTTTAGATTGGATAGCGCATCTTGAAAAAGTTTGGTTACTATTATTTGTTCCTATTGTGGTATGGGCCCCCACTTTACCATGCTTCAATGGAGGGAAATATCTTTGCAAGGTCAATAGCATAAGAAAGTGTAGTTGGAACTATGGAATATACTATATTAGAGGAAAGATCCAAAATATATGATCTCTGCAAGGTCCATGTGACCATTTCCTGAAACCCTATAAATGCACAAATTTCAAACTACAATATCCCCCTCTCCCAGACTTGGATTTGTGCATTTTTTATATTTCCTAATTTTCTGAGGGGAATTCATATATACAATTATTTTTGGGAGATTCTATGAAAAACGCAGAAATTAATATGAATGTCATGGTCCTCTTTTTTCTCTTTTTAAAAAATATGAAAAAAAAGAGAGAACAAATTTCCAATGTTGTGGCTCCAAATGGATTCGATACCAATTGCTATACTTTTTATGTAACTCAAATATGAAAATATTAGCACAAAGAATACATCCAAGATAATCACACAACACAATAGATGATCCACTCTTTATTTAAAATAGATGGTTATTTTTATGGGATGAATCAAACCCTGTTCACTTGTCTCTTTGAGGGGGCTTCCTCTTAACAACCTAAGCTCAATATACAATATTATTCTTCACATATCATAAACAACACTCTATCCTTATTTATAGAATCACGATACAATACTAACCTCCTAACCACCTATTGTACCTTCTTTAATGAGGTCTCATTACATTTGTTTACTAACTTAGTGAGCCTTTAATAACAATAATATAGTGAACCTAGTCCACTTTACATTAAATGGCCTCCACTTCTAGTCTAATGCCCCACCTTTGCCCCCATTACCCCCTAGATAGAGTCATAACATTTTTCTATAGATTTTATGATGGTCATTATTGATAACTTGCTTACATCATCAGTCTTTGAACACTTATTCCATTTTTCCTTCCCTCATCGATATGTCTTTGGCATTGCTTCCCAAGGTAAGGATAGCAATGATTGTTGATAGATAGAAACACCCTTTGCAAGTTTGAATGGCATGCGACTAAGCTCATGATCACATTAATGAAAATTAAACACAAGATGTAAAACAAAAATGTTTGAGACCACAAGGTTAAAGAGGCTATGAGGAGAATTCCTTACCATACAATATTATTGACAGTCTTATGTATATTCATAAGATGACAAAACGTATTTAATTTTTAAATGGTATTCTTATGTATGTTATGTGGTACATGTACATCTTAACATCATTTTTATTATTAGAAATATGATTTTTCTATTTTGAAGTAATCTCATAATGTTAACATGGCATAGCAAAGAAGTGTATTGCATTTTGTTTGTTTTTTTATGTGGATGATTAGACAAGGTCTACATGGAGTCAATTGTGAAATTTTCCATCTTCTAAAACACATATTTTGAATTTAAACATTTTTTAAAACTTTATTATATATGTTTTACATTTATTAAATTTACATGAGTCTTTGTTCTAAGTTTCATATCAAGCATGCCATTGGTAGCGTACAAGTAATAGGTTTCAAGTCTCTACTTTCCATCAAGAAGCACACATGAATGACATAGGTGTTAGGAATTAGGGCCATGGGGTCTTCCATTGGGAGGTTCAATGACTTGCAAAGTTGTCCGGCCATCATGGCGAGTCCCTGCAAGTAATTTTCCAAAGGCATGATGCACCTCGCCTATGTAATGAGTCATGCATCTATGACTCCATTCTCTTATTAGTCAATAGGCTCCTATATTACGTCTTTAAATGACAATAAGACAATACATTGAATTTACTAGATTAAATCTCGTCACTTTATGAAATAGATTTTTAAGTCAATAGTATACCATATCTAAAACTTGTAGATTCCATCCATATGCTCACATCCCATTTTTTCCAAATTATATGGTCTTCTTTTGGGTAGTTTGCACTTTCATGCCTTCATTCAAACACAATCGTTACATTAGTGCACATATTTCTTATCCTTTGAGACCTTGATGGTTCCTTCCCCATATAATTGAATCTATGACAATGACTTATGGGTTTTTCTCTTGAAAATATTTGAAGACAAGATATATATGGGGTCTATGAAGTGAAATCTTAAAGCATTAAACTCTCCTAGTTGACTATCATATCATTTATGTGACTCCAAGGTAAGACGGCAATAAACTTGAAGCATTCTTGTCCAAAAAATTTCATTTAGTGATATAAGTGGAATTTCTTTGTAATGCTAGGTATATTCTAGAGGATAAAGGAAAACTAGAATTTCCCAATAGCTCGCTCAAATACCACATGTGATTTGTTAATCATATTAAGATTAATTAATTTGCATGCTTTTGGTGATATAAGTGGAACTACTTTGTAATGTTATGTATATTCTAGAGGAAAAAGGAAAACTATAATTTTCCAATATCCCACTCAAATACCACAAGCATGTTAATCGTATTAAGCTCATTACATTTCAAGGTTGATTTCTTTGTAATTAGCTTTTTGGTAGCCTTGGTTAATCATATTGAACATCCAAAACGGAGTTTGTTGAATGAATGACATTCCACACTACCTTTGGTTGGTTTTATGTGAAAATTTTATTAGTTTTCTAAAATGTTCTTAGGTTTTTGTATACATGCACATAGATGTTATGTAAACTTTCAATTTGTCTCAAAGTAGTCAAAATAGATGTTGTCATATCTCCATGATTTTTTTTCTTAAAATTTGAACGAAAGGGACCTTGCTTTCCTTGATTCTACATCTCTATCACTCACTTGATTCCACACTACATTGGAAAATTTATTTAGGTGTCTAAAATGTTCTTAGGTTTTTGTATACATGCACATCGATGTTATGGAAACTTTCCTTTTGTCTCAAAGTAGCCAAAATCGAGTATTGACATTGTCATACCTCCATGATTCTTTTTTTTTAAATTTGAATGAAAGGGAACTTGTTTTCCTTGAGTCTATACCTCTATCACTCACTTGGACTCAATTTAAAATCTAGTCTTGCATATGATGTTACTTATTTGTTTGAATGAATTGAAAGACCACTCTTATTAGTGTATTTTAGCATGTTACAATATTGGCCCATAATTAAAATAACCCATAATTTGGTTGGGTCTTATATCATGTGTTAAACCATTTATTGCTATGCCATGTTATTTCTTTTTAGAATATTGAGTTTTTAGTTTGTCATCATTTTCTTTATTTTCACTATTGAAGGATATTGATATGTGTGTGTGTGTGAGAGAGAGAGACTTTGTTGTCAATATGTGTCTATCTGGAGAAATCCCATTGCATTGACTTCTCATCTAATTAGGAAGATAACAAAAACAAGCTAAAGACATTATTACACCAACCAATTGACTTGTATTCCAAAGATAATTTTCAGGATTGATAAATATTTTTGCATAAGTAATGTCTTATGAATAATCACTCTCTTGCAATTTTTATGGAGATTGGATTATTCATGACACAAACCCAAAACATACAATTAGAGAGTATTAATGTAGAATGGAATGCCAAGATAAAGATATTTCAGTGACATACTTCAAAACAATAATGCCATTACTAATTCAATAGTATCAAATTTTGTTTTTATAAGTCTATTGGAAATGTATATACACTATTAGGAACTAACATAAATAAAGGTACATCACTTATGAGCATAATGAAGTCAACATCAACCAACTATCAAGTTAGTGGGTTGTGACATGTGGAATAAATCAAATTTATGGCCCAATAGGTTTCTAGAATAAATATACTCTAGATTTTGGCAATAGTTAGAATAATGAAAAATCTTCGCAACAATGAATGACAATGTTCTATCAATGAAAAATCTTCGCAAGCATGAATGAAAACATTTATTTGGACAATAAAAGGATCAAGATAGTTCATTGGATTTGAGGTGTACAACCAACTAGTAAAGAAGCTTCATCTGGGAACCATGGAACAAATATGGACTACAGTTTCAAACTTGGACCACTACCTGAAATATCCACATTTCTCGAACAACTAGTATGTAAGTGCAATCTCACATTAATTGTTTTGTAAATTAAAATTCATGGGTCTCTCACAATTTCCCATATGCCGCGATGATACATAGATTCCTAATCATGTTTTCATTCAATGCTCATTCATGTATATGGGATTGGGATTCAAGTAGTGCAAGAATGGTAATGTTCCTTAGCAAGATGCCCAACATTGATATGTTTGTGCCCATGGGGAAACTTTACAGCATGCTTTAACACCAGACTATGAGCTCATAATTGCATTAAATTTTTTTACCCAATCAATCTAGTTTAAAAGAGATAAAAGGATATTTAAGGGTGGGATGAACCTACTCAACTTCATCTAGGAGAAAACCATCTATAATATTAAGGAAACCATTCTATGCAAAGTTGGTAGCCTTAATATCTATGAGGCATGGTTTTCTAGCCTTAGCTATAATAATCAAATGGAATACAACATATTAATTTCTTTCCCCATTTGTCATTGTTAACTTAATGAAATTTTTCAAAGGGATTTTTGAAATGTTGGTGGACACTATATGGATCAAGAGGATGGAAAATCCCTTGTAAGTCAATGGAAGTGCCCTCATTTTTTGGTAAATCCATTAATTATTTCATGTAATTCTGCATTGAAATTCATTGATTTTTCATGTTTTACCCTTGACTCAGATCCCAAAAGGTTTCAAGAAAATTTCCTTTGATTTAATTGTGCTATTGGTTGTGCAAATCCCTTCCATACTTTCACATTTTCATGAACCTAGTCCACATAGAGGGTCTTATCCTTTCATTATGGCTATTAAATGTCACATGGACCAATAATAAGGCCAGTGATCCTTTCATTATGGCACAATAATTCCTAAGGACCAAGTAAGCCTCCCAAGGAGGATCAAAATTAAAAAAAATGCATCCACTAGTGTAATGATTAAAATGAAGAGGAACTAGATAAGCATGGATTAATATATTACATGATAACCAAATACCTATGCACATATTTAATCATAATTGCACACAATATGAAAAATACATAGGTTTCCATAATAGAGATTAACATTAATTTGCAAACAATGGCATAACACTTATATTTTAACAAAGGTTGGTACAAGAAACTACCAGTGTACAAGAAATTTTCCACCCAACCATAGGTATCTAGTGTATATACCACTCCCAAGAAAGGATATGAGGCCATAAGGGTGAACCAATCAAGTTATAGACTTCTATTTCTCTCATGCTTGGCCAATTTTCTCATTACATAACACTTGAGAAATCCCATCTAGTCATTAAATAACCATGGAACTCTCTTCCATTACTTTGTAAAACACAAGGAAGATATTTCCTTTCGTTTCTCAATGGTAGCTGAGTGATATCCTCCCTCCCAGTTCTCTTTAGTGTGGATATATAGAGCCTAATATATTGTATGCTTTCCAGGAATTCCCTACAATAATAGTGCCTACATATCAAGCACCCAAAGAGTCGAAAATACATAAGGGGTGAAGGATTCCTTATTTTTATAACATCATGAACCTAAAGGTCCTAGCCAATAAATTTCACTTTTTTGACAAATTGGGTCATGCAACACTACCTTGTGCCAATGATACATGGTTGACCAACCTATTCCTACTTGAAACCATACTACAAATCTTCACTTAGGGTCTCCTCGTAACTACGCCCTAAGATACATTTTCTATATTGCAACCAAGTTCTCTAACACTTAGACTCATGTCAAACTATGGTCTTAAAACATCTAACAATTAGTTCTTTAACAATTACACAAAAATCTTAACATGTTGTGAAATAGAACGTTATAAGGATATAACATTCAACATACCAATAGCTGCAACATGAATGTTAAGGCAATGTCCAAGGTGGATACCTAATATTTTATTAAGAATAATGTTACAACAAAAAGAGTACAACAATGGATCTTGGTCACTACTTGTGATTCATTTACAAAAAAGTACAAATAAACCATGGCACACCAACCTTAGTGCTATACCACTTTCACAATACAACTCCTAAAGGACCCACATGTATGCCTAGGTTGTAGATCCTATTCTTGAATTGCAACAATCTCAGTTTAGTCCTACCATACCTTAGAAATTTCCTAGGTGGTTTGAGTCATCTTTGAAAACCATCCAAAATTTTGTCAATTCCCAAGTGCTCACTCTGTTGAACCCTATGCTTAGCACTCATTTGGAACTTTACCAACACTTGAATGAAGATTGAATACTTATTAATGCCATTGTACAATGCTTGCATCATCTTCTTATAGGTGGAAGGTCCCTAACCATTCCTTCTTCAAGGTTCCTTGCACCATGTCTAATTCCAAGAAAACCCAAAACATGCAATTCACATATGTAGGTTCCCAATGGTCACAACTACCTCACTTGAGAAATGCCCAAGGAACTCTTTCCATTCCCTACACTTTTGTGTCATGCCAATGAAAGATCCATCCAACCTTGTGAGGTGTGCCAAATTGAACAAGGAATTATTTCTTTCAAACTAAAGCACTACTACCCTCAAACCAAACACCATTGCCCACAAATCATGGTATGTCATCCAACGTGATCTTCATGGTTCCTTGCACCCATGAACCAAGGAAAAAATATATCCCTTGGGACCATCTACATCAAATTTCCAAGCCATCATATAACCTATACAAAAGTTGCTTCATGGAAACACTGAACTCATTTACATACTTGTTGAATCACTCCCGTGAAGCCTATTCAACACTTAAGAATTCCCTATTGTCATCTAAGACCACCCAAAGCATGCATCATCTAGCCTTGAAACCTTCCATTATAGATTTCCATGCTTAAAAAAGGCCATCTCACCGGTTAGGTATGGTTTCCTATTCCACCTCTAGGCGAGGGTCTTGCATCCATCCTATATGCTCGCCTATAACCATCTATCTTTCATCCAAGTTTTGTAACTTCCTATTTATAGTGTTGATTTGATAAATTTCTAGGTTGTTCCATGGTATCAATGGAGAAAGAATTCACCCCTCATCTAGTCTAGTATGAACATGAGATTACTAGAATGAATGGATTGAATGGAAATGAGAGAATTAAGGTAAACGATGGTTGGCATTCCTTCTAACTTGATAAATGATGTAGTCTTACACTTCCCCATTCTGATTGTATTCATCCCAAAATTTCATAACCACATGAGAAGACTTCTCCGCCAACCTCTTACACACATTCAATGATTGGTTTTATACATCGAAGGAGGTGTATGGTTTCATTTAAGATACATGGTACCAAAAAAATGAGATCTAAAGTTGAAAAATAGAAATAGAGGATTTAATTTCATATAGGGGTCATTTCCTCTTCTCCTCTAGTGTTATCATAGCTCCTCTCGTTCTCTTCACTCCATCTTGGACCAATATATATTATATTCCAACATTCATATTTATATAGCTTGAGTTCACAATGGAAATCCTACCACTTGGTCCATATAAGTATATTTGCATCATCCACTTACCTAGATATTCACTAGTTGAGCCTTGTCCTTGAGCTTTACAATGGGAATCCATACTAGCACATTTTAATCATTTACATATGGATTTTTTTATTATTTAAGTTCAAAGGGCCTGACTATCTCCATTATACATTATAACTGCGCATTTACAATTTTTACATAATTCGATCTTCAATACATTATAGGGATCAAAATCAAGGTGTTACAACATTAGTTGTACACCCATTGATAAATTGGAATTCATATAAAATAAAAGTCTAAACTATAGCACTGAGGCGATCATTATGTGCCTCCTTCAGCATAATAAGATATATGATACATGTTTATTTCTTTCACTCAACACATGGATCCAAAACAAAGTCTCACTACATATGTCTTCATATGGATTTCAATGCTCTTATAATAATCATGATCTCAAGCTTGAATTTCACAATAGGTCTTTTGTTAATCTATTACATCCACTTTTGGCATGAGGAATGTCATAGTGTCATACAAATAAATCACACCATGGATTTTTTAATTTGGTTTTCAATAAAACTAAAACATATATGAATGGTTCCAACCAATATAACTAATTCTTCCCACACATAACAATTGATTACAACCTTAATTATCACAGGGAGAACAGAAACAAATCATGTTACACCTTTCTCTTCCTTTCAATACAGCTAAACAAATGTTAAATGGTTATCTTGCTAATGACTAAATACATGTTATGCTTTTCCAAGAGCTAGTGTGCTATACAATGTATTATAGAAAGAAAATCCACTTGATTGCCATAGAAAGAAGAAGCAATATGGAATGTACCACAATAGGAATCATGCAAGATGAAATTCAACATGTACAAGAAATTTGACAAACCCATCTAAAAGAACCTTTGACACGAGAAAATTCAAAAGCAACTTTCCAAAATCCAAGTTGAACAAAAGGATAAACAAAGAGTAAATATCCAAACCCAAGGTTGAATTGCAAAAACCATTCAAGAGCACAGTTCTACATGTAATTCAATGGTATGGAAAAAAAAGATGAATTGGAATGCTTTGATACCAATAATGTTAATAAAAACAATGAAAGAGTATAATAGTAGAGTTTTACATCATAAACCATGCAATAGTATAAGAGTATAGTTTTACATCATACATGTGAAATTTTTGAACTAAACAAGTTTAAATAAGCTTTACAACAAAACTATTTTTTTTTTCAAGGGAGAAAAAATATCATACTATTAATAAGAGTTAAATAGTATATTCTGAGTACAATGACTAAGGCTACAATCATCCTTCCAGAAAATGTCCAAAATAGAGCAATATAAACCATGTATCCAAAGATAGACCCATACATAGCATGCTCCCAACAGAGCAAAATGGTCCCAAGGAAAAGCAACAAAACAGATCCAATTATACAATAAAAGGCATGACAAAGGCCAAACATCACTGGCCAAAAACCATATGCCACAAAACCACATAAATGCTGAGGAAATACCAAAAATACCATAATCCACTCTGCATCATCACAGTCATAGAACAAGTACCAATACCAACACAAATCCAACGAGATGTTGGCCACCCAAAGAGCTACAAAATTGCAGAATATAAAAGCCGCATATATATATAAACAACATAAAGGAGAAAGGGCCAAACTAGAGTAGAAGATGATCCACTGAGCCAACAACAACCAAATGATCCCAATACTAGTCCTCCCCAAAAATGATGCCCTCGGGTGAAGTAAGATCCTTTTTTTAAAGTTCCTCCATCAACTATTTAGAATCGCGGAGCACATGGTGAAAACAGATACTATCAAAATGCTCAATCAGAGAGCAAGTCTCATGAAGACAATGAGTGAGCAATAACACATTTAAAGAATCCGAACTAATTGCCGACGAGATAAAGACCTTCGAATCTTCCCTAACCTAAAGGCATGAAATATATTTGAAGCAATCAAATCCAAGGAGCATCCACAAAGCAAGTATTCCACTCTAAGAATCTGTTGGTGTTGATAACAAGTACATCCCCAATCCCACTTGAAGCTCCACCAAGTTGACATGCCCCGTCAAAGAAACCACATGGGTGAAGAATATGTGCATTGGAAGCTTGTGGGACATGATCACAATGGGAGCCAAGCTTTGGATACCCTAGGAATTATAATCCATAAGCATAGACAGATCCCGACAACCATAAAACATCACATTTGGCATCTCTCCTTCAAAGATGCTAAAGTTACGTGCTTGCCAAACCTCCCAAAAAACAAAACATGGAAGGGATTTCCAGTCATTATAATGATGCACCCAATGGTTCAACCCATCCTCCAGGTGAAGAGCACGCTAGTGGAGCTACTGACCACTGAAGTTTCGGATCGCCAACCATAAACTCTTAACATAAAGACATCTTAAAAATAGATGATCAACAATTTCCTCCCATGTAAAACATAATTGACATTTGTTCGAGTCGCATAAACCCCTCCAACAAAGATTGTCCCAAGTTAAAATACTATTGTTAAGAACAATCTAGTTGAAACATTTTAATTTAAGGGGCATTAAAAGGTTTCAAATCTTAGTAAGCCACCACTTTGTCTGCGATTTTTCTAAAGAGACAAATGAGTCATAAGCAAGTTTAGCCATGGCTACCCCACAGTTGACATTCCAAGACTAGACAAGCTTATCAGAGGTATGTTGTAAGGTAAAATTTATTCTGCTCAACCCCTTAACATAGTTATTCCATTCCAACACCATGCTGCCAATAAGCCCTAATTGTTGAACCGAGATCCAGGAAGGACGAACCACACCAGCAGATAGCGAAACCATAGAATGGCGCAGTAATAATTAACCCTTAGATCTCATTATCCTGAGTAGATCCAGTGAAATTTTGTGTTCCATAGGGCCACCCAAAATGGGATCCTCGCCAAGACGTATCTCACGAACATTCTCCACCAGCCAAGTCAGCCAATTTGATATAGTGGTGAAGGAACCCAACAAGCCACTCCAAATGTTTGAAACCGCTTTTGCACAGGGAGATCCTTTTCTAAACCATTCAACCAGAGATAAAGATTTTAGATATTTTCCTTTGATGAGAATGCTCCACACTAAATTTGAAAAAAGAGCTCTCCACAGACTTTTGGTTTGTAGGGTCATTGCAAATTTATCAATATTTTTTAAATCCCAACCACCTTGTGGCAAGGATGGGCCAGCAAATGCCAATTAACCAAATGAAACTTATGCTTTTCCACACCACCATACCAAATAAAGGAGAAGATGTGCCTACAAATACCTTTTAGAATCGTCTTAGGAATTTTGCAAAGAGAAAGCTAATAAACCGCTAGATTTTGCAGAACTAATTTTGTTAAAGTAAGCTTTCCTCCGAGGGTTAGCCAATGCCAGCACCAATGGTTTATTGGTTTATCAAAACACTTTAGTAACCACATCCAGTCACAAATAAGATAATTAGTTGGCTTAAGANTGAACCTACTCAACTTCATCTAGGAGAAAACCATATATAATATTAAGGAAACCATTCTATGCAAAGTTGGTAGCCTTAATATCTATGAGGCATGAAAGAATATCTCTCAAGGATAGAATTCTCTAGGGGAAATATCTTTCCATTATGTAAACACAAGGTAACATCTTGAAAAATAATATCCCAACCTTTGCATTGGTACCTAACATTTATCCTTTCATCGAGTTGAATTATGATGGTGTTCTAAAATAGAATCTAGGATATGCAATGATAGGAGGCATCCTAAAAGATGATATGGACCACCCATAGAGTCATATGTAAATAAGGTATTTGTACCAATAATGAGGCTAAGATGATAGATATACAATTGGGTTCAAAGATAGCATTTATACCATTGACATTAAATTCCTAAATATTAAAGAGGAATCCCATATCAAATGGAGAAAGTAAGGAAGACCAATTCATCCATGGGAATAATACAATTGGATATCCATTGGTGATTAATTGACACTATACAAGATACCATCCACTATTTTAAGTAATTTAATTAATTTCCATACACCATATCTAAGGAACATGGATTGTGGTGGTAGATACCTTATCTAACATGCTAACAACTCATCATGGATGATAGGGTTCTTAATAATTTTGCATTGGGACACCCCCTATAGTCGACAATACTAGCCTCCCATTTCACTCATCTCATTAATGCTAATAAGGAAACAAGATCATACATAGATCATGTCCAGCTAAAAATAGATAAGATGGACTATGATGACCATGGTTTTACTCTTCTTGAGCTTTGATTAGCATGTCAATGTATTCTCTACAACTTTGAAGCTCTACCATCAATCTCTTCATATTTTCTGCAATATTTGAAGGAGTGTCTTTATTTATACATACATTAGACTCAACCTCTACATTTCCATCATACATATTTTCATCGATGGCATTTGTTTCAAACTCATGAGGGTTTTGTGCATCCCCTTTAATGAAAAAATATTCTCCCAAACCAAGACTAGGTCTTTGTTCTCTTAATTGTTTCGATAAATCAAAAGGTATTTTAAAAGGATTGATTGTTTAAGTCTCTTCCCCTTTGAAATATCTATCTAATGACTATAAGCTTAATCAATTTGGGTGTCAAAGTTAGAAGTTATAGAGTCTATACTTAATAAGTTCACTACATGTTATGACTTCTACCTTGTTTTTGTAGTTATTAATACCCAAGTTGAACTATGAGAAGTGTGCACAACAACCATTCTATTAGCTGAATACAACAACAAGAAAATCATGAAAAAATAATTGGTCTATGGTTTTCTAGCCTTAGCTATAATAATCAAATGNTTTCCTTACCTTAGATTATGTTTTTAAAGCATGTGTTATAATCGATTTCTTTTCTTTCATAGATTAGAATTCTTCTTTCATAAATTAGATTTACGCTTTCATAGATTAGAAGTTTGCTTTCATAAATTAGATTTATGCTTTCATAGATTGGAATTCTACTTTCATAAATTAGATTTATGCTTTCATAGATTAGATTTCCATGCTTTCATAGATCCTCAGATCATTTCCTTTACCAAGTAGATGTTATTATTCAACACATTTTCATGCTTTCATAAAACAGAGAATTTATATGCTTTCTTGGTCTCAAACATTTCCAAATTCCACAACTTTATCTAGGATTCTCTTAGCAGTTGCACATATAGTGTGTAGTTCCTCTTAAGTTTGTATGATCCTTGGTCGATAATTAAAGAAGGACCCCTTAACTGTAAGCCATTAAAATGGCCTGCATATCAATAGACAACTAACATGTCTATCAAATTTTGAAATACAACTAAATTCAACAAGTATGAGATATCATGTTCAATCTTAATGCCTTTGAAAATTTTCACATAAATTTTTGTATCTATAACTTTAAAAACATGATAAAGAACAAATAGGAAGAGTACATGTATGATAGCAGTTTGTCCCTATAGATAAATAGGATAGTATTTTTCCCCTGTAACAAGAAACTGAACCACCAAATGGTTTTACCACCCAACCATCTAGGGACAACCTCACCGGCTCCCTAGATCTAAGAAACCCATAGGTTTCTTGGCCCTCCGTGCCTGAAGTCCCCAAGAACAACAACAACAACATATGAAATATTCACAATTAAGTCTTGAGATCTAAATCCCCTCTAGTTTAGATCTCCTTCTGGTTTCCCCTGCGGGTTCCCAGCTTCAACTTCCTTTCTCAACTCTTTGTAATCCCACCCCTCATGGTTCCAGAATTCTCTCCCCAAAAAGGGAAACCCCCCCAAAAAAAAACAATCCCGCCCTTCATATTTTCTTCTCCCTTTTAAGCACTTCCCACCACCTCTTTCTTCAAGAGGAGTGCTACACTACCCTCTAGAAAAGTATTTAAAATAGTCATGTTCATATCCATACAATTACATTTTAGATAACATGTCGAGTAAAGTTGTATTTTCAACTACACTATTTTCTAAAAAAATTAATTAAAATAATCACTTGAAAGCACAACCATATCAATTTGTATTTACTTTTACCCAACAATGAAATCAAATCCAATAACTTCAACTACACCATTTCCTAAAAATGATTAAAATATTGACCTTGAAAATACAACCCTATCCATTCATTTAGTTTCGATTGACATCTACTAACAATCTAATCAATTTAAATTGAATAACTTCTACCTTGATAAAAGGTTACCTTGCTAAAACATTGTAAATAATATCTTACGACCTCAATCCTAATAAATATTAAACTTAAATGTATCTAAATAAGAAAAATGAATATTAAATAAAGTACACATTTCATTTAGAAAATAATCTTTAGTTAACCCAATAACCTCATCACAAATAATCATAATACAATTAATCATGTTATTTAAATATTAGATATATATTTGAATAATACTAGTGTATGCACACAAGGTATGTAAGTGTAGCTAGTACTTACATAACCTATGTGTGTACTAATAATAACATGATGAACCTCTAAT
>NWUY0300018210.1:53960-75007 GCA_004151065.3 Larix sibirica
GTAAATTTTTTATCTTAAATTTTTTACATATTAAAAAAAAATTACACCTCAAGAAATTGGATCCCTCTTTAGATACTTAATAGATTCGGGTTTAAGATGGATCTATGCTGGTTTTAAAAGAATGGGCAGAATTACATGACAATGCATGCATCTAAATGGGACCTTTTTTAATCCACCTATATTCTTTTATTCTTCACATGTTGACAACCTTAAGTTAGATGTCATCCCGTTAATCTTCTTGAATTTTTATCCTAGCCACTCCCGTTGTTTGTTTATTCTGGGTTGTCTAGTCTAATTTTAATTTAAGAACCGTTCCAAAATAGAGCTCCTTACCCCTGAACTTTTTAAATGAGGCAATTTGATCCCGACCTACATTTTTATACTCCCCGAAGAGGATGTTGTGTTTAGAGAAAAGCACACGTGTTAGTATCTGCTCTAGAATAACCTTGTTTTCCAACTGGATTTTAGAAAAGTCGGTCCCTGTTTGTAAGTGAACAACCTTATAAACGACACCTTTCCAGATTTAGGAAGTCCAACCTCATCACCCGAGAAGTAAGGGCTACCCGGATCCCAGTTTCAGACATATATCCAGAATCCTTTTAACTAAAAAACCTCAACACTTTCGATTCATTATGTTCAACTACTTTCCCTAGAAGGCCTATTAGTTTGTTTGGTTTTATAGGAGATGGATCAAGGATCGGACTCTGAGGATACTGTCTTGATTCTTGGTTGGAAGTTTCCCAAATGCAAAATATTCTTGGACTGATTGGAATAGATTGGACTTGTGTTCTTCTGATAGTCTTGGTTGTTGTCTTGATTGGATTCATCTCTTTAGGTCTGAGATGCCAGTTTCCATCTCTCTTCCTCCTGAACATGCACCTCTCGAGTGTAGAACTCCCTTAATTCTGGGTTTGGACCACCTTAACAGCATACTTGTATAATCATGGGGACTAGTGTTGCCACATTAACACAACCCATATCTTGAAAAACTCGGTCAACCACATTATCTTCGGGAGCAAGCCTATTAGGTTTTGAACCTGGATCATCATTGTTGCAAGAGCTCCAACTTCATAGCGTGACAGACATCGAGTATGACATCATTGTTGCTGAGGGAACTAGGGTATATATATGTTCCATGTGTTGAGCTAATAGATATGGTGACGGATTTGGTGGGGATGCATGTATTCGATGAGTTGACAAATAAGGTAAATATCTAGAAACACTAGTAGGCAAGTCTTCATTTAGACGGAAAAGAAAATTTACACAATCTAATGAACGAATTTTAGTAAGGGAATCCGCAAAAATGACTTCAGGACAAAAACTTGAAGGGGAAGAAGATTCTTTCGTTAGACAAAAACTTGAAGGGGAAGAAGATTCTTTCGTTATACAAAAGTGCAGAGGGAAAGAGTAGTCGCCAAACCTGCTTGAGCAACTCCTTGAAGAGCGGGCATTCAATGTATGTGTTCTAGTTGGGACAAGGATTAAAAGCTGGGGCATTCAAAGAATGTGTTCAAGTTGGGACAAGGATTAAAAGCTGATTGAGGTAAAGGTTATCTCTTCAGTTAATGGCATTCATCTTAGTACTATATTCACCGTGGGTTTACGATCGTGATTTGGCTCAAATAACAAGGGTTTGAGCTAAGAATCATGTGTGCAAGTGTGTCTTAGATTTTTCTATGTTCAACATGCCTATTTTACTTGCAAAATGCCATAATTTTTAAGAAAACAGCTCAAGTGGGTCAAAGTAAAAATAAATTGAAATTTTTGTTGGTATTAATAAAATTCAATATTGTTATTGTCCAATTGTTTTGTTGGTATTGATAAAATTCAATATTGTTTTATCAAAATAAAAATTGATTGGAACTATGTTAAATGTGTCATTTTATTGCAAGGCAGCTCTTCTGGGGACTTTTGCTTGTAATGTTATCCATTTCAGGATAGGTTTTGACTCTTTCAATGCATTTGGTGCATTTTATTGTGTTTTTTATGTTCGTAAATATCTACTGTTGTATGTAGCAATTTCATGAAATCATAAATTCCGAAATTTCACTTTTTTTTAAAAGGTTTTTTATAACTAATTCCTATGAATTATCATTCAGAATTACAAATTGGAATTTGCACCTCTCCAAGTCTAGCTGTATGCAAGCTCCAAATCTCCAACCCTAGCTGTATTCCAATCATAAATTCCGAAATTTCACTTTTTTTAAAAGGTTTTTTATAACTAGTTCCTATGATTTATCATTCAGAATTACAAATTGGAATTTGCACCNCTTTATGGTGATTTGATGTTTCATGTTACACATTCACAACTCCACCACTCCATCCATACTGTAAAAGTTGCATTATTTTTCATCCATTCATCATCAATAAAGGATATTACCATTCGTGTCCTACCCTTGATTTCTTCCATATTTTATCATCTCATCACTTGATTCATTTGGTCATACATTGGAAAATTATCTTCATGCCTCCTATTATGATCTCTCTCAAGTGTCCTTGCACTTGGAAAACCATTCAAAACAATACTCCTTATCACTCCTACATATTGTAGATTATATTATTATGGAAACATCCATGATCTCCTTTACTCAAAGTGTTTTGTGACAAGCCAACCATGCTGTCTTATTGACTCCATCCCCCCCAAGGGTTGACAACAAGTAACCTCCCTTCCCCTCCGTAAGCCCCCAATTATAGTTATGTCCCATGGTTCCCACAATTGTGTCCATCCATTGATATCATCATGAGTTTCACATATGTTGCTAGGTTATCCATATCGTCATGATCTAAATAAAGAAGTTTGAGTCTCTCGCTTAGTGACCCCTCTATCCCTCATTCGTATATCAGTCCCATATATCTCTTTATTATCCATTCATAACATTTTTTATTCCACCAAGGAAACATCATTTCCTTGTTAGTAGTGGGTTTACCTATATTGACATCAACAAATCTATTCAAGAGGATAGACCTAGAGGCACCCTATACCTTGGCCCCATAACCATCATTGATGGGTTCCATTGGGAAAACTGAGGGGATACCTTAGTGCCCCTTAGATTGGTTGTTTCACATGTGATCAACTCTATCTCCTTATTGCACCATTGAGAATCGTATAGGTTGATGGTTCTCTCATCAAGTTTGGTTGAAGACCTTGGATATACTTGAATCCATCCATTTTCTAAGTCCTTTGGAAACCCTCTAGTTACATGTTTCCTGTGGTATCGAGGCTATGTTGGAGACAGTGGTCCAGTTTTAGTTGCAGTTCCTTGGACCTATTTGACTCAATCTTTCAGTTATTTGAGTCACCTATTAGGAGTTAAATTTCTCTATACTACTTCTAGATCAAGTGCCCCCCTCAATTTCAACATGGATTTAGTTATTGTGAATCAACATTCCATTGGGGTGTCATTGTTATGACATGTGTTCTTTAAATCAACCATGGTTGGACCATGATTATGTATCGAAATCGGTTCCCTAATTGACCCTCATGATGTATTATATCCAATAGTTATTCATGTATTGATCATGCCCCTTTTGGTCTAGATACTAGATTATATTGAGAAATTTATATGAGAATGGGTATGCCCACATCATATATATATGAGATTATATACCCCTCAACCATTTTTAGTGCTTTGAATATAAGTTTGGGACTCTTTAGTCTCTCAAAATGGAAATTCCTCTCCACCATGGTTCTAGTCTCTTCTCCAGATGTCGTTCCATATCTCTTGAAATTTTGAAAGTCCTATGATGTATTTTGACCATACGATGATCTCCTTACCTCACACATCAGGGGGGAATATATTAATATCCAAAATTTGATCACCTACCATGTCATCACCTTCGTCATCCTTATACATCATCATCGAAAACATTAACACCATTTTCCCATCTCATTCCATCCATGTGACCTAAGCAAGTGATAAAAATCCCAAAAATTGAAATTCAAACCATGCAATTGACCAGTATTATGATTTGAAGAGTGTGGATCATTTTTTTAATTTAGTTTTTTATTGTTTTATTTTTCTTATTGAATTTGTTACTAAGGATTTTACAACCCTTTGGTGGGTTCTCTTTTGCACGAGTGTGTGAGAAATCACATACTACTCCAAGGATTGAAACTCAAATAAGAAATTAGATAAAGGAGGGAAACACCTCTCCAGTAAACAAGACATCAAGAACCACTAAGAAGTAGGGAACCAATAAGAAGGCCACGGAACTGTACAAGGAGGGTTTAATGAATATTTTAAAGTTTAAGCATACAAAGGACTGCGAAGTGTCACAAAATCTGAGGAATGGATCGAAGGAGGAAATAATGGTGAAATTTAAACTATATGTAGGAATGAAGCTAAGCAAAATCCTAGAACACCATAAGAAACTATGGTACAACCATGAGATAACCAATAAATATTAGGATATAGGTAGCCTCAAAAACACTAAGGATAACCAATCCAAACAATGGATGCTCAACAAAGTGAATAATTAGTTCATGTATCACTTAACCAATTTGGATACGATCAAGGAAGTGAGAAAATATAAAGAAACATAGCTATGGGAACAAAAGGAAAAAATGAAGAAGGAAGGAAACAAGGATAAATAGGCCATGCCTAGAGGCACCATGATGGAGGGGGAGGATAACAATACAAATTCCCAAAATCCAAAAAATTGGAAATGCAATAGAAAATAACAATAAAATATGGACATGTCCAAAGAATATGTCAAACATAGTGTAGGATGCATCGAGCAAGGAAATTATAGCGAAGAGGAATAGGAGAACCCAATGGAAACTGAGAGCACCAACCAGATAGAGGAAAGGGATATATAAGGGGAGAAAAATTAGAAGAAGGGGGTGGAAAAAACTCAAATCTCGAATAAGGAGGAAACACACATCCAAGGTGAACAACACACATAAATACTTATAGATAAGGCTAAGAAAACAAGCCAAACAATGCAACAAAGGAAGGAAGAAAGGAAGTCCAAGGAAGGAAGGAGGACTAAGGAATTCCAAGGAAGGTCACTAACCTATTAATAGGTAGTAAGGTACACTAATCAGTTAAAATTACTCAATTGACAGAGAAGCTATATCAACACTCAAAACAATAAAAGGTAGCAAGAACGTGATAACAAAAACAATTACAAATAGTTATACAACTATTGGCCCAAACAACACCAGAACTAATGGATAAAAAACTAAAATTCCTCGATAAATTAATACATGAACAAAATTCATTTCTAAAGAAACTTCCAATGTAAAAATGACAAATAATACATAAAGGATAAATATATAATAAATGTATAAATGAACATGATATATGAGATGATTACAGTGAGAATGAGGGCTCATTTATATACCCACGCATGGTTCCCTTTTGTAAAGAGATGTGAGCTTTCGTTAGGAAGGTGTATCTTCATTACATACTAGTTTATTGAATAATAATTACTAATTATTGATTTATTATTAATGTTGATTTATATTTATATTTATATATTATATATATTTGTTTATTACAAAAAACTACTACAAAAGATACATAAAGAAGTGAATGAAGAACAAGTTAATCCCAAAACTAAATTCATAGCCGAATGAAAGAATAAGGAGAGAGGCAATAACTATCATATGATCAATAAAATATGTTACTTACTACCATTACAGTTTCCTTGATTGTTGAAAGAAACTAAAAGTTTTTATGCAAGCTAATGATTGCACAATGCATACGATAAAAGCATAAACATTGCAAAAATACAATCTACAAATAAAGATAGTAGGACACCATGGATGATGTATAGATGCTATAAATATATGAAAAATAAACTAAAGGTGAACAATAAACATATATAGTGAAAAACAATTGATAAATTTGGAACATGTAGCAAAATGTATGTTCCCCAAAATAGACATCCCGATTGTAACATCAAACACATAAGCAATTTGACTAAGGATGGAAATAACAGTTGATAGAATTTAGTGGATAGAAATTGGCAAACATCTGAGAAGAACACAAACATAGGAAGAAAAAAATAAAATAGATGAATTCCTAAAAGAAGTGGCATAAACAATGGCGCATAATAAATGGGTTGAAAATGTGAGGAATTGTATATAACTATAAAAAAGTAGAGGAGAAACAAAGTAGGCATGACTTAATGGAAAGGATAAACAAAAATATGATTCAAGGATCTCAAAGAGTATTTCTATCAAACAATTGTGGTAAACAAGATCTTGAAGAAGTCAGAACCCAAGACATATCCTACAGAACAATACCAATTGGAAAAGCTCATGATGGAAGAAAGGGTTGTGAAACTCACAATGCTTCAAGAACTATTACACCAAGCCTATGGAAATGGAGTGGAAACACTTATAGTAATTGTAGAGGCTCAAGAAAGTATTGGGATCAAAATATTCAAGCAGACAAAAGGTTTCAACTAGTTAATTGAGTAGCAGGATTTCGATAACACTCTAAAATGAGAAGAAAATAAGAATAAAGGGGACTTGGTAAATTCTAACATCAACAAAAAAATCTTGATGGAGGAATTTATTAGAAACATAACAAAAAGGATAACGATGAACTTTGAGGCCAATTTGTGCACAACACTATTAAAGGAATAGTTACAAACTCTATTGTAAAGGTACATGGAAGTTAGCAATCTAAAACCTTAACTGAACTCTATTAAAGAAGACATCACAATTTGGAGGAAACAAGTGCAAAGGTATTGAAATGAGAAGTGTGGCATAACTTCTCAATTTGAGACAAGTGCAAGCTAAAGCACCATACCAATCTCAGATTATAGAACAAAAACGCCTTAAAAACAATCATAGAAGAATAATATGACCTAATTAGACAAGGATAAAGAACTGACAATAATAGATAAGCACCAAAGACTATCCAGGAGGATGTCAAGCATTCCAAGATCAAATAGTGTTGGGGGTATACATCCCTATCCGATAATAGACAAGCACTAAAAGGGGGCTTTCTTTATTATCTAAGTAACCAAGCAAAACCATAAGTTTTTTTTTCAAGGAAGGAATTTTTTTTATTATATAAAAGGATCAATTTACATCTAACAAAATAGGCCACAACTCTGTTTTTCTCCTTCATTTCTTGGCTCTCTGAACTTAAAACATGAGAGTTATCATAAAAATGACTAACACAAAAAATTAAACCAAAATTACATATACTTCCGAGTCCATACCAATATTTCTTACAAACCATCATATAATCTAAACTACAGGACAAGACCCAAACACTAATACTTCTGAACTTTCGAGTCTTAAAATAACAAGGAACTCAAGACCATGGCTGAACCTAAAAAACACAGAACCCGATCCTAGAGGACCTTTAAAGAAGAATGTATGGCAAGTCCAGAAAGCGCCCTTGTTGACTCCCACTTGCAGAAGCAGTTTGAGTAGATGGATAGCACATACCTAGGGACTACATAAGGCTGTCCATCTTCAGGTGCATTTCCTTTGTTTTGTCTTGAAACGCTTTCCTCCATTGGTCTGGAGGTTCCTCTCCACCAGTATTATCCAGTCGCTCCCAAATCACATGCCTCATCAAATTCTTCATCACCTAATAGATCGTAGTTGTCTGTTCGTAAATACTGAGGCAGGCAGTGTTGTTACCCAGATCCATTACTCATTCCTCAAATTTATGGTATTCCTCTTGCAGGTTATCCTTGTCCAACTCCTGCCATAACTATTGTTCGACATCATTGATTCCCTGCTGAAAAATCGTCGATAAGCCCAATTCGAACATCTGAGCCTCCCACATTGTTCTCTTTTGTGCCCGAGTGACCCTTCGACCCTCATCAATAGGTGTCTATTCCCTATTCCGCCTCATTCATCGCCCAGACATATTACTCTCTCCTTTCTCTTTATGATGGTCCTCCATTCTACTTATCGCCTGAAATCCCTCTCTCCTTGATAGAAAAATGATGATAGTTGAGTGCATGCAGATTAGAGCGTTGTGCGCATGTCTGATGCCACCACCTTTCCATTCTCTATATAGGAACTTTCCATTCTTGGCAATAATTAAATTTGTACCTAACATTAAAAACAACTCATGCTCCGTAGTCCTTTGGATATATATCCCAAGCTGTTGGCGAGATCCTCCAACCCCCTTGCTCATAACTGAAACCGCTACCTTATGATTTGAAAAGACTTTATAAAGGCCAGAGTAAATGATATTTAAGGTCATTCTGCCTACAAGACCATAATTTAGTATAAATAGGAATGTTATATGGAAGAAGTTAATCTTGGAATATTTATAATTGATTTTGAAGAACTTTTCTTTGAATTTAGGTGAAGGTCTATTTTTGAATTGATTTGGACTCTAGTGATTGTTTAGTGAATTTTTTCCTCGGAAGGAGAGGTTTTTCCTTGGCTTATTTTATGTCAATTTCATGGGATTTTTTGCATTTTATTTTGAATGTTCTATTTTAAGAAAGAATTATTGGTTAATATGTTGAAAATTGATCATTAGTAAAGTTACTAGTTAGCTCTAATATGATAATTTTAAGTTAATTCCACTATGACTAAAATATATCCAACATTTGGTAAAATAAATCAAGTACAATATCACCTACAAGTTATTAATAAATAATGCACGCAAGAAACTTAAGAAATAACAACAATTCAGGTGAAGAATGATGATCAAAATAATTGAATGTTATTGCAAGTTGTATATTTTGAAGTGTCACATCTATGAAAATGAGACATTTATTTAATGTATTGGAGAAATTGTCCCAATTGGATGAACATGAGTTAACAAGAAGTGTAACAATTACATATTGAAATTTTGATCATGTGGACCTTTATGTTATACCATTCTATATGAATAAGGGTGTTTGATTCATATATAATAAAATGATTTTCTTATTTTATTGCATTGTCCAATGTTGTAAAATTTTCATTGTCGAGTAAATATATCGATGATTAATATATGGATTTTATTTATGGAGGATTAAATATTACAATGACCAGATGTGTACAGCCCAATGGTGCAACACATTAATGCAATCATTATATCCAAATGCAATAATTAATTCAAATATCAATATTATTTAAAAAATTGAATGATTTTTTGATGAATAATTGATTTTTTTAAAATAATTAATTAAACTATACATATATATGCATTGTAGTTTTTGAATTCACTGAATGATGTGTGGCATAAATAATTCATTAATAGTGTAATTATTTTTTACACTGTGAGGAATTACACACTAGTGCTTTTAATTGTTACCAATGGATAGGTACTATGGTGCTCAAGTAATAATTAGCAATGGTGTGATTATATATCATAATCACACCAAGGTCCACAAAAAATGATAATCTGATTCCCATTATCATTACCATTAAATTTACAGGACACCTCATTGTGAATGGTAATATAAGCACTTATTCATAGTTGTAAACTATTGGCACTAGTATGTTAACAAGGATAATAGGAAACAAGGCTATAAAACATATTACATGCACTAGGAAAGTATATAAATGAAAATTATGTATGTATAACATTTAAATTATATGCACTAGTGTGCTTATGTTTACAATGCACTTGTGAGTTCATGTGATATATGCACGCCAATTAAAAAAAACCTCGTTATAACTTTCAATTGTCTAGTGTTTTTTAGTTATTATGAACATTCATTATAACCTCTGCCAAACACTCCATTACCAATGCATATGGTTTTAATGGAGTATTTTTGATAAATTTCCCCAATAGTGTAACATTAAAACCTTCGCAAAAACCTCTGTTAGAAGTTGATTTCCTCACATCGGGTGTATATGTAATGTGGGCCGCCTAATAAATGTACTACATGTGAATTGAGTGAGAATAAGTATATATATAGATGTCAATATAGTCAATATTGGTATATCGACATATGATTTGATATGTAGTTGTACTTGGGTTATTTGGAGAAGGTTTTCCTATTATTTAAGAAGTTATTATGTAAATCATCTATATTATCTCTTTTGGAGTTGTGCTCCGCATCCACATCTTGTGTACATTGTGAGTAATTTACTTTAATTTGAAGGTTTTTTTTTTTAATATAACATCTAGTATCTTTATTAAGAATTTTCACCACATAAAATATTCACCAACAAAATAAAAAACTTTCCACAAAAGGAGTTCTATCATTTTCCCTTACCATCCTCAATCATTCCAATAGATCAATTTCATCTCTACTAAATTTGGGTATTACCATTGCTTCTTAATTGAGGCCTAATAAAAACCCTCAACTTCCATTCTCACTAGTGACCTCAAATAGTTTTGATCCATTTCCATATATATAATATAGTGATAATAATAATAATAATTAATAATAGTAAATAAGGGACACATCCATGAAAATTTGTTGTAAGTGCGCTTAGGATTTGTATTTAAATGGCAATATCATTGTATTTTCAATAATCTCTTAATCATTATTCAAATATATTCCTATATGGATTTTTTAATTCTTACATATCTATTTTGGATATTTAATTGAACCATATTAGTTTTCCATGTTGGTATCATAGTTACTTAACCGATGACCATATTCAAGCCTTTGTCCATAAAAAAAAAAATTTATGGTTCAAAACTTCTATTGAATAAAAAATATATCTACTGCACTAAAGAGTTGACTCAAAGTCTATTTTTCTTGTGCAAAAAGATTCCATGTAGAAGTAAAAAGAAGAATGAAAAAGAAAAGAGAGAAAAAAAATAGTTACATACTAAGAATATATAAGAGTGTGAGAGAGAGCAAGAGAGCGGTGACTAAAAAATGAAAAATAATAACTAACTCAAAAGTGAAAAAGAAGTAACTAAAAAGAAATCCACTTAAAAATAAAAGTATTAAAGTTACTAAAATTTGTGGGTGAATAAATTCAAGGTTAAAAGGGAAAAATTGTTCCCTACCTATACTTTCACATAAGTGCTATTATTAAGTGAAGAGTCAAGGTCATGACTTTTAATTTGAAATCATGACCTTTTATACAAAAGTGCAAATTTATTATTATATACAAATGGATCTTAAGTAGTGACTCTTACTATTTAAAGTGACTTTACCACCATTTAGTTATACCTTAACATATTGTAAGGTTATAGACTATATTTTAAAAAGGGAAGAGTAAATTTAAAGTAAAGGATTTTATATTAAATTGTTATTTAATATAAAAGGTTCAAGAGACCAATTAAAAGAAACAAACATTTATGACATTTAAGATTAATAAAAAATGTACATTAAAAGGGAAAATGTGAACTTTTCAACCATTACAAAGATAATTATAATATTCAAAATTCAAAATATACATATAAAGAGAAAATATCTATCTTGGATATAAATTGCTTAGCTCACTAATATATATTAGTGAAGAATATTATCATCGGGATACATAAATGATAAGTTTCAAGTTCCCAAAGTTAGTGAAAAACATTATCAATATATTATCCAGAGATAATATTTGATATTATAAAGTGACGTGTAATTTTATTAAGAGCAATTTTAAAGTTTATATTTTTTTGGAAAATGGACATATAAAAAATAATATTATATCTTTATAAAAGTGAAATTTTGGAATTAAAATTAGTGTAGCCTAATTGAAGATTAATTTGGGAATAAGAAGTTGCACAGTATGGATTTTATATGTAAGCCTAAATTTTGGATTAAATGACTTTTTTGTGAAATGGAGTTTGAGTATATGAAGGCCTTTAAAAATTACAATTGTTTTTGTCCAATGTGTGGAAAATCATTTAATATGGAATAATATTAACATAATTAAGAAATACAAATACATGAATTAAAGGGTGAACTGGGACATTATAAACTGAAAAATAAACAATTACAGCTTGAAATTAAGAAGGGGAATTATTTTTATGAGTTAACACAGAAAGAGACTCATCACCTAAAACATAAAAATCGAATGTTAGATCAATATAATAAAGAATTTAAGAATAAATTATCATATAAGGATGAAGAAAGATCATGCTTAAAAATCATAGTCAAAATTTACTAGGAAAAATCATGAAGTCAAAAGACAAAGATAAAGATGATAAAGATTTAGAACAAGCAAATCTAGATATAGAAAAAGAATTATTTGAAAAAGATGAAGAGAACGCCCAACTAAGGAAACTTAATCACATATTTCTTGAGAAAATTAAAAGAACAAAAGAAAACAAAATGGAGAATCTAGAATAAAAAAATAAAGACGACAAGTCAGATAATAAGGAAGAGCTCTTACGTTTAAGGCGACATAATCAAGAATTACTTACACAAATTAAAAATTTAAAGAATTATAATAAATAGTTAAAAGAAAAGTTAGATCAAAATGGATCATTAGTTGGCAAAGAAATGATAATTGCCCCAGTAGAGAAGTTATCAGATGATCAAATTTAGACATCAGAAAAGGGAACCAATACATAGTCAGTCAGCACTCAAATTCAAGAGGATGCTTATATTGAAAAATTGCTACAAAAATCAAGAGAAGATGGTTCCAAAGAAAAATCACAAAATATTAGGATGCCTTATCGTCAACTAAATCACAAGAATCAATATGGATAGCGACAAGATCAAAATATATATATAAACAATAATTTTCTTTTAGATAGACAAACTACAAATGTGAACAAAAGAGAGATAAATTTGACAACTTATGTGGAAGCCAAAAACTAAAAGTTGCTACAAAACAATAATTCAACAAAAAATTTCAGTAAAGATCAACTTGGGCTGGATTGATTCACAATCGATGCAATAATTTTATTTGGGAATTCGAAAATCATATCATCTTTTTTTTTCAAGTGTCATAATGATAAGAACAAGAGATCATGACAAAACTTTGCGAGCGAGAACGAGAGTTAAAGCGAAGCTTTTCAATAATTATGCTTTGAGGGAAAATCATTTTTAAGGGGAAGGAAATGTAACACATACACACACATAGATATAATACTAAGCAATAATTAACTAAGGGACACTATTATTATTAATACTAAATAATAGTAAATAAGGGACACATCCATTCATTAAAAGTTGATATAAGTGTTCTTAGGATTTGTATTTTTTATTTTTGTAAGTAAAGAATTTTTTTTGTATTATATAAAAGGATCAATTTACATCTGAGCAAAAAAGGAAACAACTTTGTTGTTCTCCTTCATTTTTTGGCTCTCTGGCCTTAAAACATAAGAGTTATCATAAAACTATTTAACCCATAACATTAAACCAAAATTACATATACTGCCAAGTCCATACCAATATTTCTTATAGACCATCATATAATCTAAACTACGGGAAAAGACCCAAACACTAATACTTCTGATCTTTCCAGTCTTAAAATATCTAACATACCAAAATAACAAGGACCTCAAACCCATGTACAACCCTAAAAAACACAGAACCTGAGCCTAGAGAACCTTTAAGGCAGAATGTATGGAAAGTCCAAAAATCTCCCTTGTTGAATCTCGCTTGCAAAAGCAATCTAAGAAGATGGATAGCGTATGCCCAGGGAATGCATAATAGTGTCCATCTTCAAGTGCATTTCCTTTATTTTGGCTTGCAATGCTTTCCTCCATTTGTCTAGAGGTTCCCCTCCACCAGTATTCTCCAGTCGCTCCCAAATAACATGCCCCATCAGATTCTTCATCACCCAGTAGAGTGAAACTATATGTTCATAAATACTGGGGTGAGCAGCATTGTTACCCGAATCCATTACCCATTCCTCAACTTTTGGGTGTTCCTCTTGCAGGGTATCCTTGTACATCTCCTGCCATAGATGTTGTTCGACATCATTGATTCCCTGCTAAACAACCATTGGTAATCCCAATTCAAACATTTGAGCCTCCCACATTGCTCTCTTTTGTGTCCGAGTGACCCTTCTACCCTCATCAACAGGTGCATTTTCCCTCTTCCACCTCATTCGCTTCCCAAAAATATTACTCTCTCCTTTCTCTTTAAGATGGTCCTCCATTCTACTTATCGCCTAAAATCCCTCTCTCCTTGATAGCATAACAATGATGGCAGAGTGCATGCATATTAGAGATTTGCACGCACGTCTGATGCCACCACCTTTCCATTATCTATATAGGAACTTGCCATTCTTGGCAATAATTAAATTCATACCTTCCATTAAAAATAACTCGTGCTCCGTAGTCCTTTGGAGATATATCCCAAGTTGTTGACGAGATCCTCCACCCCTCTTTCTCATAAATGCAATCGCTACAATATGATTTGAAAACAATTTAGAAATGTCGGAGTAAATGATAGATAAGTCAATTTTGATTCCTTCCGAAATATTCAGCTTTCAGAGTGTGAAATCCAATGTCACGTGGCTGGGAAAGGGCCTGCCTGTTGTCCTATATCCTCAGCTTCATGATAACACATCATTTCCTGAATCATAATTTCTATGCACCTGTCTCAGACTATCNATACGCCATTGTGTTTCCCACATTCTTGAAAAGTTCTTGAAGTAGAGTAGGTTTTTTTTGTAAGGAAATTTTGTATTATATAAAAGGATCAATTTACATCTGAGCAAAAAAGGAAACAACTTTGTTGTTCTCCTTCATTTTTTGGCTCTCTGGCCTTAAAACATAAGAGTTATCATAAAACTATTTAACCCATAACATTAAACCAAAATTACATATACTGCCAAGTCCATACCAATATTTCTTATAGACCATCATATAATCTAAACTACGGGAAAAGACCCAAACACTAATACTTCTGATCTTTCCAGTCTTAAAATATCTAACATACCAAAATAACAAGGACCTCAAACCCATGTACAACCCTAAAAAACACAGAACCTGAGCCTAGAGAACCTTTAAGGCAGAATGTATGGAAAGTCCAAAAATCTCCCTTGTTGAATCTCGCTTGCAAAAGCAATCTAAGAAGATGGATAGCGTATGCCCAGGGAATGCATAATAGTGTCCATCTTCAAGTGCATTTCCTTTATTTTGGCTTGCAATGCTTTCCTCCATTTGTCTAGAGGTTCCCCTCCACCAGTATTCTCCAGTCGCTCCCAAATAACATGCCCCATCAGATTCTTCATCACCCAGTAGAGTGAAACTATATGTTCATAAATACTGAGGTGAGCAGCGTTGTTACCCGAATCCATTACCCATTCCTCAACTTTTGGGTGTTCCTCTTGCAGGGTATCCTTGTACATCTCCTGCCATAGATGTTGTTCGACATCATTGATTCCCTGCTAAACAACCATTGGTAATCCCAATTCAAACATTTGAGCCTCCCACATTGCTCTCTTTTGTGTCCGAGTGACCCTTCTACCCTCATCAACAGGTGCATTTTCCCTCTTCCACCTCATTCGCTTCCCAAAAATATTACTCTCTCCTTTCTCTTTAAGATGGTCCTCCATTCTACTTATCGCCTAAAATCCCTCTCTCCTTGATAGCATAACAATGATGGCAGAGTGCATGCATATTAGAGATTTGCACGCACGTCTGATGCCACCACCTTTCCATTATCTATATAGGAACTTGCCATTCTTGGCAATAATTAAATTCATACCTTCCATTAAAAATAACTCGTGCTCCGTAGTCCTTTGGAGATATATCCCAAGTTGTTGACGAGATCCTCCACCCCTCTTTCTCATAAATGCAATCGCTACAATATGATTTGAAAACAATTTAGAAATGTCGGAGTAAATGATAGATAAGTCAATTTTGATTCCTTCCGAAATATTCAGCTTTCAGAGTGTGAAATCCAATGTCACGTGGCTGGGAAAGGGCCTGCCTGTTGTCCTATATCCTCAGCTTCATGATAACACATCATTTCCTGAATCATAATTTCTATGCACCTGTCTCAGACTATCGCATCATTCACATCCCCCCAAGCATTGCTATTAACGTATCTATGGGTCTCAGCCCTAATATTTTCTAACACATCAGCCAGTTTATTTCCATTCCTCTTGACGTGGTTGAAAGTGAGTGCCAGCCTAGGGTGCATGATCTTGGCTGAATTTTCTATCCTCCCTTCTAATATCCATGGCGATTCCACCTTGGTGCTAGAATTTCCATGGCGGATCTTTGTTTCCATGTGTAAAACTACTTGAGAATCCCCTTCAACTATTAACGAGGTCTAGTTGTTTTGATTGGCCATTTATTCCACGCAGTAAAACTCCCACCTCCGCAACATTATTGGTGTCCGTGCCAATGAATCCTGTTCTAAAACCTTGCATTTATCCCTGGTGATTTACGATAATACATCTGAATCCCGTTGGTCTAGGATTCCCCTTAGAAGCTCTGTCGAAATTGAGTTTGAAGAAACCTGCGGGTGGAGGGGGCCAAAATTCTGGGCTATTTTTCGCCATGGATATTCTCAACAGTCTACAAAAACATTGTAGTGGCCCAGATATCCCCCATGCCTTCAGGATGAAGGATGAAGGAAGCATTTTCTCCCCAATCTGAATTTTCCCATCTTTGCATTTTTACCGTTTCAAGCATCTTACTCCTTATGGTGTTCCGGACCCTGCCTTCAGTTTCAAATTTCCCTTGGAATGTTCTGGAGTTACACTCCCTCCATATTTCCTATACCAAAAAGTGTGGAAAATTTTTCCAGAGGCGATTGAAAATTGGATTCTAGAAAGGGTCGTTCATCCAAGAGGAAAGGGTCTGATCTGGGCGGTGTCTAAGTCTATCATATATCCTTAATGTTGTGGCACCACGGTCCCATAATTTCCCCGCAAATTGACACGAATCTAGGAAGTGATCCATTGTTTCTTCCTCGTTAGTGAACATACAACATCGGCAAGGGCCTTGCATACCTATTTTTTGGATATTTTCTCCCGTAAGGATATGCCTTCTGATAACTAACCAACTAAAGATAAAAAATTAGGGCCAAAGTTTTTCCTCCCACATGTTCTTCCATTTCTTATCAGGTGGTTTGTTATTATAACCCGTCCATAAGTTGTAAGATTATTTGATAGTGAAATATCCTTTTTGTTTGAATCCCTAGCATAGTCTATCCTCCCCCATATGAATCCTAATTTTTCTATTGTTTAGGGCTTCTTCAAATTTTCAAATTCCTCCTCAGGGCTTATTTGTTCCCACCACTCCCTAGGTTCCCAAACTCTGTACTTTTTCTATGTATCTGAATTCACCCATAAGTCTTTAACCTTTGTTTTGCCTTAATTAATACATTCTTATATGAGCTGGGTAGCTTTTAAGCTCCTATCCAGCGGTGGCAATTGCTACCATGAGTCCTTCCATGCAAGAGCTCTTTAGCCATTGTTAGCCTTAATTTCCCAAAAATTGTTAAGCTGCATCAATCTTCTCCCTTGGGAGGTATTTTTTCATATATGTGACCTTGGAATTTCCTTAGAGAAGCGAATGAGATTTCCCTTCTCCCACCCCCCAACATATTTCTTATGCCATAATTTTTCCCGTGGTTCCTGGTTATGGGTGACCCATATCCACCATATCTTATCCCCACTGACCAAATTAACCTTTTCGGGATCACAAAGGTTAAGGCATCCCTATTCCTTAGGAGAGCAAATAATTTCCCAATTTACTAGGCCCATTTACGATGATCACTGGAACCATTCCAGAGGAAGTTTCGTTGTATGTTCCTTATTTCTTTCAAAATCACTTTCAGGGCCGCCGAGGAAGAAAAACAAAACTGGCTTGGCTTTCAAAATGTCTTTTACCAGGACCAATCTGCTTGAAAATTTTAGTGGCCTCAGTATCCAATTTGAAAGTTTGTTCCTCATTTTGTCCGGCAATTCTGACCAGGAGCCTTTCTGAACCATAGAATCAACTAAAGGGTCTCCTAGGTATTTGGATGGAAGGGATCTCTCTTGGAATCCCAATATTAGATAAATGTTGCGTCTAGTTACCCTCGGGGTATTAAAGAAGAATACCTGGGATTTTTGTTCATTAACTTCTAGAACTGAAACTTTGCTAAAGTTGGCTAAACATTGATTGATCTTCCTGGCCTCTTTGACTGAAGGATGACCCATCAACATTGTATAATCTACAAAATATTGGTGCATTTGTCTATCCTCTCTTAGGTGGATAAGGAGCCCCTACAATTCGTGATGACTCTGCATAGCCTTTATTTTTCTTCCCAATCCTTCCGCCATTATTATGAAAATAAATGGGGATAACAGATCTCCTTGTCTAATACCCCTTGAGGGTTTCAGAAGACTAGATGACACTCCATTAATAAGAATGGAGAAAAAGGTTGTAGAAATGAGACTCATAATCCACTTGATCCAATCTTCCCCGAAGCTAAAATATCTGAGCATGGATCGTATGAATTACTAATTGAGTTTTTCATAGGATTTAGCGATGTCAAGTTTCAACATCCTCCCAAGGATCTTCTCTATTTTGAGAGAATGGAGAACTTCATGAACAAGGATAATTCCATCCATAATTTGACGACCTTCAATAAAACTTGATTGCTCTGGGTAGATCAGGGAGGGAAGGATGGGTTTGAGATGGTTATAAATTATCTTCGTAACAATTTTGTAGATTACATTGCAGAGGGATATCGGTCAAAATTTACTTGGCGAGTCCGCCCCCTCACTCTTTGAGAGAAGAGTAATAAAGGTGGCATTGAAAGTAGGGAGATTTTTCTTGGATAGTCTAGAGTTTTCCACAATCTGCCATACTTCGGATTTGATGAGATCCCAAAAATGCTGAAAGAAGTTGACTCTGAAGCCATCTGGACCCGGTTCTTTTCCATCTGCCATTTGTTTCACCACTTCTTCAAATTCAAGAAGAGTCACTAGCTTCATTAACATATCGTTTTGATCCTGCGACACCAGAGCGTGGATATGTTGTGTTATTAAATCAATGTCCCCACTTATGTCCAGGATTGGTTCATTCATAATATCTTGAAAGTGATGGCCTAATTCCTCAATATCCTCCCTAGTTTCCAATATTTCTCCATCGGAATCCTTAATCATAAGAATTCTATTTTGCGAACGGTTTTGGATGGTCAATCTGTGGAAGAATTTAGTGTTTATTTCCTCGTCTTTAAGCCAATTGATTCTATATTTTTGGCGCCACAAAGTTTCCTCTTGTCTCTCCCTCTCATGTATCTTGGTACACATGCATGCTTCTTATTCCTGAAGCTTGATCGTGTATCCTTCATTCATTAACTATTTCTGAATTTCTTCCAACCTGGATTCTAGGAATTTTTTGTCTACGAAGATATTCCCAAACTCCTCCTTATTCCATTTCTTAATATTTTCCTTTAGACCTTTCATTTTTTGTTGAAACTTATACATGCTTTGGCCTTCCCCCTTGCTTATATCTTCCCACCACTGCCCCACTTTCTCTTTGAAATCAGGGTGGCCTAACCAGAACTATTCAAATTGGAAGGGATTTTTGAATTAAGAGCCTACCCCGCTCCACCATAACTCCACAGGCCAGTGATCTAATCCAACAGCAGGAAGAACTAATGCTAAGATTTCACTTCCCAAATCCATAATTGATTTAGATACTAGGAAATGATCTAGACATGAGCCAGTGGGACGTTCTCCCCTTCATTTGTTGTTCCAAGTGAATCGACCTTGCCCCGAGACCACATCCACTAGCTTTAGGTCATCAATAGTATCTCTGAAACACCCACATTCTTCCTCAATCCTTCATCTTCCTCCTTTCTTTTCCTCTAATGAGGTGATGAGATTGAAGTCTCCACCTAATATACAGTGTTTCCCTTCTGTCCATTCATGAATACATTTGAGGGACTCGATGAAAGAAAGTTTTTCTCGAGACATATGAGGTCCATAAACATCCTATAACTGGGAAACCGATTCTGCTGAGATGAGTAGATGATTTCCATTGAAGCCAACTAGACTCACTTTGTTAGGATCCCATAAAATTCCCAATCCGCCTGTCAATCCTCTAGCATCAATACCCATTCCTTCATTTCCTTTCTATATCTTCTTTCCTATTTCCTATAGCTGATCCACTGATCATTTTGTTTCTTGAAGGAAAACAATAACCGGATTTGTCTTCTGGATCTTTTTTCTTAAAATATTCCCTTTTTTACGGCTATTAAGTCCTCTTATGTTATGGGATATAATATTCATTAAGAAATACGATCAAAGAGAATTATAAGCCTATATCAGCCCTTATGGTAGGGTATTAACCTAATTCAACCAAATTTAGACGTACTGTTGATATACGTTTCCTATTTGATTTCATGCCCGGCTTCTTTACTATCTATTCATGCTTTCTCTTATAGTCCTTGTGGGATCCTAGATTGATTCCCATATGGTTGGTTTCCCTTGCTTTGATGATTTCCTCCTTTAGTAAAACAACTTTCTCTTGGGGGGCATAATCTTTCCTGGCATCTTCGCAAGATTTTTCAATTCCATCTAGATCTAAATCCCCAATATCCATATCTTCAAATTCTTCCCCTGTAACTCTTTCTAGGTCTTCGTTGGATTTTTCCACCACCACATTATTTGTTTCATTTGCACTTCCATCCTTCTCTTCCTGCCGATTTTGGTTCTGTTGATTCTCATTAGCTGATAATTTGGTGATTCCTCTGGTTGATTTCCTAAAGCTTGAAATTGGTTGGATACTGATATATTTTTGGGGGATTCCAATTTTTCTTGTTTTCTTCCTCCTCTTTTATGTGTTGGAACCCTATTAAAACCTTGATCCGTCTTGTCCTCATCTTTCTTGGGAGGATATTTTGGAGGGTTCATGGGGCATTCTCTGAAAAAATGTCCATACTCGCTACATCTATGTCATCTAAACGGAATTTGTTCATAGTCTAGGGTTTACATCTAGTCTTCATTTTCCCATGACATTTTGATTGCTTCTGGTAGTTCCTTGGATAGATCCATATAAACACATATTCTTGCATATTGCGTGTATCTCTATAATTTGGTTTGCTCAAATATTTTAATAAAGGAACCCAAATTTTTTCTGATATCTTCCAGAATTTCTGAGTCCCAGTACTCGCTTGGGAGAGAGTAAATACAAATCCATACAGGTGCAACTATCATATCCTCTTTATCTGGGAAAAAATTCTCCTTCCAAGGTCTTAAGAAGAATCCTACTTGTAATACCCCTGCCCTGCCTTAGTATTTATTGGCCTCAATGTAA
>NWUY0300018211.1:46587-60305 GCA_004151065.3 Larix sibirica
CAGCAAACAGTAAAGTGCAGAAATTTCTACATATTGAGACGAAACCTTTAAAACTGTAGCAAAAAGCAAACACCTGCAAACACCTTCAGATTAATATTAGCCATTCAGATGGATGTCAAGAGTGCGTTTCTAAATGGAGATTTAGAAGAGGACGTATACACAAAGCAACCCCAAGGGTTCGAGCAAAAGGGGAAAGAGAATCTACTGTTGAAGGCAACTAGAGCTTGGTAAATGAAAAATTAAAATAGAAGGGATTCAAGACAAGTCCATCAAATCAAAATCAGTACATAAAATCCAAAGGTGATGAATCATGAACCATAACATTGTTAAATTTTTCAGACCATGGTATGCAGATTCTGCTCTCAGAAAATTTTGACCTGACGGCTAGGAAACACTAAAGTTTAATCAAAACTGCAGATTATGAGTATGTCAGACTAAAAAATAACTCTGAAAAAGTACAAACAGCAAGTACACATAAGTCTGAACTCTCAATAGTGCATCTGCATTCAATAACTAAAGAATAAAGATACACAGCAATAGCTCAAATCACAACACATGCAAAACATTAAATGAATAGCTACCTCCACCCTGCCTTTCTTTTATAGAAGATAGGCTAGAGTTCACAAAATAAAGGCATCCCATACACAGTCCCTAACTTAGAATAGCTAACCTTAACACTAAATTTGCCTAGGATAAAGCACCTAACCTGCATGTGAGAGGCTGCCTAGAAGAGTGCCTCCTATCTAGAAAGCGCCCTACTCTAAATCTGGAACCCTTCTCTATTATGTGCTTTCCTAAACATACATATGTGCCTAGAACAGAACTGAGAAAATAGCTTCTAAATTAAGAAAAGCCAGCATCTAAATTAAACTCAAAAAGCATGCTAAATGTGGCTCTATCTAAGTCTGGAAAACACTCCCAACCTAAGACAAGCATGCATGCATACAACAACCATAAGATGCCTATAACTGATGCACCTCTTAATTGCTGCTGCACCCTCATACACACACTGTAATCTGCTGCATGGATACCAAGGCTGTGCAGATCCACTGAGCTGAAGTACTACTGACAGATAAACACCTTCAGAACAACAGGTAAACTCTACCATCACTGTTGCGCAATGCTGATGCTACTCTTGATTGCACCTTCAACCCACCTGCACACGGACCAAGGTTGTTGTTGGGTATGCTTCTCTGCTGAGGGGAAACTACAGCGTACTGTTGCATTGCTGAAGGAAGAACGCCTTCAGAGCAACAAGTAAAACTTTAACACTCCCTCTTTGTGAGGAAAGTGTTCTCCACCGAGCCAAGATACTATCCGAACATCTTGAACCTTCCCTCTGCCATCACAATGTTCACCATCTGGGAACTTAAAGAAATATAACCTTGGAACATTGCTCCCTTTTGTATTCTAAAAGCTCTTCAGAATCTTCAAGGTGCAACTCCCTTGTACACGGAAAACTTCATCAATGACATGCCAACCACCTTCATCTTTCATGTCCACTTCGTGAGTCAAATTCTTCTCACACCATCTGATGAATTGTTCAGGGTTTCCTGCAATAATACATTCATTTGAGCCCAAGGGGATAGCTCAACTGGTCATCGCCAATATTGTTGAGCATTTGTCTAGTTCAGTGCCAACAGGTGCTAGATTCAAATACCCCTAGGTTAGGCACACTAGTCTACGTGGACGAGCCTACAAGGGATTCCATTCATAAATGTGGGGAAGCATCCCTTGGGTTTCCCTATGAGGTTTTCCTTGGAAAACAATAATACAATCATATGTATACAGGACCAAGATAAGCAAATCATATCTATCAAATAAAGAATTAAAATCTGCACTGAACTTGGAAAAGCGCAACTTGAGTAAAAACACATTGATATTGAAATCCCAAACTCGTAGTGCATGCATCAACTCAAACAGAGCTATCTTCAATCCGAATTAAAGGGTATCTCACCCATCCACCTCAAAACATCCCTTTGTCTTAAGAGAATCCTATAGCAACTAGAGTAACCTCAACCTCCCTTTGTCTAAGAGAATCCCATAGCAACTAGAGTAACCTCAAAACCTCCCTTTGTCTAAGAGAATCCTATAGCAACTAGAGTAAGAGTCTAATCAAGGTCAACTCCCTCTTTCTGAGAAAATCCTTCAGTAACAGACCTATCCTACTACTCTTCAATACTCCTAGCAGCCCCATGCATGAAACCGATCATTGATTCCATAGTACGCTTTGAAATTGTCTCGGCAACGCTGGAAGGACACTCCTCCAGCATGGCATCCTACTCTACCAGATCAACAAGTAGCCTATAAAGGCCACCATCTCGAACTCCTTTGGTTGTGTTTTCTAATGATTGTCGGTGGACTATCATACTCAACGATACACTATAGATCTATCGTGCAAGAAACTAAAAGAAGACTTTTCATTAAACCAGGAACGTAGAAGACATCATCTAGCTCAAGAACATCCCCTAAAGAAATGCAAAAAGAGACAGCCAAATTTGGTAACTAGAAAAGTGGAATCATTTCCAACTCCACTTGTATGCCATCCTCGTGTACTTGAAGTATGTTGAATGCCTTGTTGTTGAAGGTCATGTGCATGGATGCTCCATTGTCCACATACCACCCTACACCAAAAATTACGTTAATGCAAAGGAACAATACCATGGAGAACGTTGTCTCAAGTCTAGATGCCAACTCATTCACTCCAACTAAAATTTCTACACTCCTTGTAAACTCCTACTAATGTTGTTTGGCTTGCTTCCTCTCATGACATTGAGATGCATAGTGGCCCATCTTGTGGCACTTCAAACACTTCACATGACTCAAGTCTTTCTTCCCCTAGTTCGAAGAATCTAATTCTTCCTCCTTGCCCTTCTAACCCTTCCCAGGTCTTTCTTTCTTGCCTCCCCTCCTCATCTTCATGACGAGGACTAGGTTCTCGATCTCCTCCTCTTTGGCTAAAACAATCTTTGCTCTGGTCTCCTCTTGGATGAAAGCATCCCAAAGCTTTTCAAAGTTAGGAAGCTTCTCATGAGGACAGGCACAATCTTTGGCCCATCTTGTGGCACTTCAAACACTTCACATGACTCAAGTCTTTCTTCCCTTGTCCTTCTAACACCTCCTAGGTCTTTCTTTCTTGCCTCTTCTCCTCATCGTCCTAATGAGGGTTAGGTTCTTGATCTCCTCCTATTTGGCTAAAACAATCTCTAGTCTAGTCTCCTCCTAGACCAAAACATCCCAAAGATTTTCAAAGTTAAGAAGCTTCTCACGAGCACAAACACGCCAAACAAAGAGCTCCCAAGATGAAGAGAACCCATTTAATGTTCAATACCAGCTCTACATCTTTCACCTTCACCTCAATAGCAATGAGCCGATCTCGAAGCTCAGTGATCTTCATCAACTAGCTGGCCAGTGTGTCTATATCGCTCACACATATGTTAGTGAGCTTGTTCTTTGGCAACATCTTGCAGTTAGTATTCACACTTTGGTACAAAGTGACCAAGACATCATACATCTCCTTTGTTGTCTTCTTCTTTGTCATATGAGGGATCAAATGGTCCTTCACCAAAACAAAATGATTTGTCTTTGGTTTAGCAACCTTCTTGTTATGCTCAACAAGTTGTTGAGTATCGATAGGGATTGTAACCTTTGCCAAAACAACAGATCAACCTCTTCCAGCAAAATCTGCAGTCTGCACCTCCAAGTTGTAAACTTGGAAAGTTGGAAGTCCCTGACAAACCCTAAAATCACACTTCAGCAAATTGATCAGCCACAAAAGAAATCAGATCTGCAACCTATCCTACATGAAAATCACCTAGCACAAGCAAAAGACAACCTTCCAATCACTAGAAGATCCTAACAAGCTATCACAGGTTCTGGTGCATCTCACATGCACAAATCCGCCAAAATCATTGAAGCTAGGCATCACACCCACCAAAATCCTCTGAATTCACTCTCACAGGAATCAGCATTTTCCATAAACGGATTCTTGGAAGATTTAAGGTCTGCCACTCTGAGACCATGTTATATTTTTCAGATCATAGTATGTAGATTTTGCACTGAGAAAAATTAACCTAACAGCTAGGAAATGGAAAGAATAAACTTCAACGAAAACTGCAGATTTGATACATGGTACAAGCACACCACACTGAAAAAGTACGAATAGCAAAATACACATAGGTCTGAACTATCAATACTGCATCTGTGTTCAATAACTAAAGAAGAAAAATATACAGCAATAGCTCAAATCCTAACACAGTCAAAACATTGAATGAATCACCAACTCCACCCTACGTTTCTTTTATAGAAGAAGATAAGCTAGAGTTTACAAAATAAAGACATCCCATGCACAGCCCCTAACTTAAAATAGGTAATCCTAACCCTAACTATACCTATGTTAAAGTGCCTAACCTGCATGAGAGAGAGGCTGCCTAGAATAGAGTGCCTCCTACCTAGAAAAGTGTGCCCTACTCAAATGCTAGAACCCTTCTCTACTATGCACTTTTCCTAAAGATAAATATGTATCTAAAACAGAAAGAAAAACACTTCTAAATTAAGAAAAGCCAGCATCTAAGCTAAACTAAAAAAATTAAAAACATGCTAAATATGGCTCTATCTAAGTCTGAAAAAAATTCAGACAAGCATGCATGCATACAACAACCATACGATGCCTAAAACTGATGCACCCCTTACATTGCTGCTGCACCCTCAGATGCAAACTGCAGTCTGCTGCATGGATCTCAAGGCTGTATGCATCTGCTGAAAGTGCAGGCTGGACAGATCTGCTGAGATGAAGTACTTCTGAAGGAGAAACACCCTAAAAACAACAGGTAAACTCTACCATCACTGTTGCGTCATGCTGACGCTGCTCTTAACTGTGCATTCAACCCACTTGCACATAGAGCAAGACTGCTGCTGGGTCCACTTCTCTGCTGAGTGGAAACTACAGTGTACTGCTGCGCTGCTGAAGGAAGAACACCTTCAGAGCAACACAGGTAAAACTCTAACAGATATTGTCATTATGGTCTCGTTTGTAGATGATCTCATCATTGTAGGTAACAACTTAGATAATTGAAAAACTGCAAAAATGAGCTGCATAGATCACTTGAAAGACAGATTTGGGCATACTTCACCATTATTTAGGAGTGTAAGTACGGCAAATGCAATAGCCTGTAGCATCTTTATGTCCCAGACCAAGTATGCGAAGAAATACAGAAAAGATTCAATAGCAGATTGCAAGTCAATGGCAACTTCTATTGAAACAGGAATGGAGTTATTACCTTGTACAGATTCTAAACTGGTGGGTACAGCTTTAAATGAGCAACTGATAGTTATGCAGTTGGGATTGTCTGGCCTATAGTTTCAAGGTGGCTACCCTGCCTAAGCCTCACACTTACCTGCCTAAGAATAAGCCTTCCAAAAAGAGAAATCTTAATAGCTCATTATCCATGGCAAGTCCCAAAGTTGTCCACTGGAAAGAAGCAAAGAGAATCATAAGGTTTATGAAAGGGAACACTATATTTGCAGGGTAATAACTTCAAATTGGTTGGGCAAATTATCTCTCGTCTTCTTGTACATGTGTGCTTTGAAAAATTAACGCCTTTAAAGACTCAAGATCAGCCCTGGTATAAAGTTTATAAGTGTGAACCACTTCTAAGAAGGCCAATCACTTAATGACAATAGAGCAAGGAATGCGTCAAAAGATCAATGCTTGTATTCAGTCATAAAAAAAGTTGGGACATCCAGCATCTTGCCAACTGTAATGAACCAACTTCATCCATAATGTGAAAGTTGACCATGAAAAATATTTACCACTATGTACTACTGCAGTCTCTTGAATTCCCACAGGCATCTGGCTGCTTGGGTCCACAACAATTGTGTCAGGCAACTCTGCATGATATGATTATGACATGCAACTCTGCAATAAGTTCATGATCTGGGGTCTTAAAAAAAACTTGTAGCACTTGTGTCAACAAATGTGAAATAAAAAAAACAAACTGCTAAAAAGTGGCTTAGATAAGTGCTACATGGAAAGCAAAACAATAAAAAAAATAGCCTGACACACCCCTTGGGTTCCCTCTTAAAGACAGGAAGTCAGAACATTATGACAGGTTTAACTGTAATTTGATCATCATACATTGCTGAGTTATTGCATGGAATAAACAATATACTATCAATGCACTAATGATTCAATGAAGAACTCAAAATGAAACGATTTTCTTGTTTCTACAATAGCATCACTCTTGGGATTCTCTAACGAGCCACTAATTTATACACCACTGGGATCTCTACTTAGTCTGCACAAAGATTAAGCAACGTTAGCGATACCTCTTTGCCCTCCCATGACAGATTTTGTATAGAGTCAACTATAAATTGATTCAAAAAATGAGGTATATGCCTGACAAATAAGAATCCAAGCCTTCAAAATCAACACTAATTTTGCAGCAAGGAAGGATTCAACTGTATATGACTGATCTCCTACACTGCAAATTTCTAGATAAATGGTTAACCTGAATTTCTCCACTGTTCACCCATCCCAAAAAACCATGCATAGGAATGCATGGACGTCTGGACTCTAGACATGTGTGTGTGTGTGTGTGTGTGTGTGAGAGAGAGAGAGAGAGAAGAGATTCCATAAATAATCCACTATCAAAAGAAAAAGTTAAAGCATAACATTCTATAGAGATATTTTTAAAATACTATTACATACGTTAGAAAGTCTGAAAGGACAGAACTTAGGCTTCCCCCTCCTTCCATACTTCAGTAAATATGCCCCCTTTTTCAGTGCAGTTATGGCCTGCAGAATCACAATCAGGAAACAGAATGAGTAGTGAGTTTAAAGCATTAAAGTAGCTTCGTTATACCTCAGACAAATGTGCTCTCAGAAATCAAATTCATGCTCTACAAAAGATGATATAATGAGGTCTAATCACATTTTCAACTGAAACAAAGGAAAGTCGAGTAAGCTTAAGCTCCCAAAAATGATGGCATCCAAGTTCTGAGTAGCTGATGCTGGATACATCTACCTAGAGGCTATAACATTAGGATATCTGTCATATTTGAAGATAAAAGAAATGAAAGGAAGATGGCATTTTGACCATGAACTGAAGGTACCCAATTAGAACTCGACCAAACCCACATCGTTGCTATTTGATTATCAAGATGGTCACCCATGCTAGTATGTGTCTAGTATTTTCATGGTAAAACTTAGTAAACTTCAATCAACATAAATTAACCAGTGTTATTTAACCAATTTTGAACTGATATGCGGCTCAGCTATCGATATAAATAGAAGCATAGATGCCACACAGGCTAGATGTTAGCTGAGGCCAGTAAGCTTCACAGTAATCCGAGACTAGAGATACAACACAAATTTTGATTAAGCTATATGCCTAATCCAACAATGATTTTCAAGAGGGCTTAATAGAAATAAAATCGTAAAAACAAATCACAGCCAATGTAAGTTAGATCTAATTCAACCGCAGTTAATTAATTCCTCCAGAATCTCCAGTTCATCATCTTCACATCAAATGCTCCACTGTAGAAATGGAAATCATTGATAAATCTTAAAAGGGATTTATGGGACTGCAGCACTATTGGCCTCTCGATGTAATGTCAAAAATGATGTAAAAGGGTCATGTCACAAATCAAGCTCAAGCCCGGCACGAGCCGGAATTAAGGACTAAAAATGTAGACCCAAATTTTCACCACAATTTTTTTTTCATTTTGCACTCTTGAGGTTTTGACAGCCGCAAATACAATATGCACTGTACTATATTCACAAAGCACAAAACATCGAACGCTTACCTGCTCAATATCCCGTTCAATAGGACCGTTTCTAGATAGATCTGCCATTCTATTCACAGACCTGCTGATACCCGTAATCAAAATCCAGTACTGTTAATGTACCGCTGCCTCTGTAAATAACTTAGAACCCCCTCAGCCATTATCCTCGTAAAAGCTTTAGCCCAAGTGGAACCGTCAAGAGACATTTACCAGTGGTACGACTACGCAAAAGCTACAGCAAAGGACTCAAATGCTCGAACAGAACCTGGTCAAAAATCTCTCTGATTCTTTATCGGCCTCAAATTCTTCCTCAGGTCTAGGCCTGAACTTTTATTCGTTTCACGGGATTCATTAAATTACATATTTATGTTTGCAGACACCTGGCAATGCCATATCCTAAATGTTCCCGATGTTGTTTTCTATGTCAAAAATCTAGATTTCATGTCCATACTTTTCCATTAAATACGACAAAACTAAACCAATTCCCGTCTCCCGAGCTGAAGGATTCGAAAAGGTAAACCCAGCATCAAAATTTACTCGAAGGAATAAAAGTACTTCCCTATATCAAAAGCTCCGCGGAACCGCATTCAGGGCGCCAATCTTCCTCGAACAAAAAATTAAACGACTCAGATTTTGCAAAAGCTCCTCATTATTTACCATTAATTAAAGATCCCGACCTCCGAACGGCATCCATCACAACATTGTAGCTCGAATTCTTCTGGACTTCCAATCGGACCTCTCCAAACCGGCTTCGGCCGCAATTCCGCACTAATTTACACGAAACACAGCCCAAGCACTTCAGTTCTTTCTGAAAAAAAATAAAAATAAAAAAAATATTGTCGGCGTTTCCGTCAATTCTTGGCCATTTTACGCGAATCGAGACCTGCCGAGCTCCGGAACCGTCGAATACTCCAGTACGAGTCCCAAGAAAACAACTTGCCCAAAGCTCCAACAACTCTGCAGCATTTTCCGCGACTGGGGGGCTCTCTGAACCGGGAATTCCTTATAATTTGGTCAATGCTTCACCATTTCTTGCGATTCAGGATTCCACGATGTTCGGATCGCGTAACGAAGCTGGGGCATCCAGCGGCCAGGTAAAATTTAAGCTATATAAGTCGTAACTGGGCATCTAAAACCTTCCAGCTAATAGCCCTTTCGATCGCAAGAGTGTCACTGAGAAGCCGGACCCCAGGGAACCAAAAAATTATTATTATGCGATCAAAATTTCAGTGAAGAACCGAAAAAAATAAATTGGCTTTTCCCACGCTCGAAGAAAAAAATAAAATAAAAAACCATAAACTTTTTTAATTGTTTTTTAATATATTTTTTTCATTTAGAGGCAAGGTGGCTTCCCGTCGCGGCGGTGTCAGTCGTAATCCACAAGTCCCACTTTAACAACTCCATAAAGATTTGAATATTGTTTAATTTAGTCGACATTACTGAGGTTGGTTACTGAAGATTAGAGCTTGCTAAAGTTACGACAGCTTTAGCGGAATCAGTGTCAACCTAAGAAGGCTTTTAAATGTATCGCTAACTTTAGCCATTCCAAATTTGCTTTGGCGGTGTAATGAGGAATTGGAGAACCATAAAGGCTCGTGAGTTTGTATGGGTTAGGCATGCACTATTTATAATGCATAATTTCTCTTTGAAATTGAAGTAATAGATAGAACAAATTGAAATAAGAGATAGAACAAGCAATAACCATGTCTTTGAAATTGAAGTAATATGTTATCAATGGAGCGGAGCGGTCTAGGGTTTCTTAGGGTTTCTCTGTATCAGGGTTTGGTTGCAAATCACCTAGGCTGCGGCGCTCCTACAACTCATCTGCGCCTACTCAACCGGTCCCTTACATTCCCGTTTCTACTGCTGTCCACATCCGGCGTGGTGGTTTTTAATACTATTTTTGGGATTTCTCCACATTCTCCGACCCCGTGTTCTGCCCGTTTTTGGATCTTATTATCTGGCGGGTTGAGGTGTTAGGGCCCTCTCTTTCCGGTGTCGTTTTGTGGTTTTCAGGGACAGTTCATTGCGATTTTGTGGGTGTATGGTTCCAGAATAGTGGTGGTTTTCGGGGTTCTTTTCCGATATGCTTTTTATGGGAGGCATGGTTACATATCGGCATTTCTGGTGAGCGGCCTCCCCCGGAACACGGTTCCCTTTGTTGGTGGCATCTTTTGGCTGGCTCTTGTTTTTGGGATAGACCCTTGCCTCCTTTTTTCACTCAACCGGTTGGTGTGGTCACCGCTGTTGGAGATTTGTGTTATAACGGTGTCCGGTGAAAATTCCTGTGTGGTTGTGGTTAACGACCGTTTGTTATGGGGGAACCTTCATCTGCCCCTATTTCGGCTACACACTTGCTGACAGCCACCGATTTCTGGTATGAGGAATCCGGCATTATGAAACCAGATTCCTTCTATCGGGAGCTTCTCAATGGCAAATGGGCTCATCTTTTGGGGGACCGTCCTTGTGCGCCGCATGGTGGGCATGCTAGTCGAAAAGGGCATCTGTCACTCTCGGGGGCCTCTGGTTCACTCCCCTCTATTGATAGTGGGCTTGTCTCGTCGTGGCCGGTGTTGGATAACTCTAATCCGGGCTCATCCCGCTCGTCACGTCGCTTGCAGGATCGATGGAGCTGTCGCCCCGGTGAGGCTTGGATCACGATGGGCTGTGATATTGGGCTGGATGAAGTTGTTGAGTATAACATGACGATGCTGGTTGGAAAATTTTCTTATTATGCTATGAAACAATGTGATATTGTCAACTGGGTTACTTAGCAGTGGAGTCCTCTTGTGGGTTATGCGCCGAAGGTGTTTGCTTTGGCTAGAGGCTGGTATGGTTTCAAATTCAAAACTGAGGCTCAATCCACTTGCATTCTTGAGAAGCTATGGTTATGTGGGGCAGGTAGTTTGATGTTGCAACGTTGGTAGACTGATTTTGACCTTGACTGTGCTTCCATTCATTTTCAACACTTATGGGTTCTACTTACTGGACTCCCTTTGGCTTTGTGGAACAGAGGTGCATTTGAGGCTATTGGTAATAGCCTTGGCCGTTTTGTCCATGTTGCGGATGACCACCTCCAGGGTTTTGACCGACGCCTGGGACGGCTTCTAGTTGAGGTGGACACTTTGTTGGGGTTGGTGGATGTGCTCCATATTGACTGGCGGGGGCGTAAACTTGCCCATATCATTGACTATTGGGGTATTCCGTTTCGGTGTTCGCATTGCAAGGAGGTCGGTCATTTGTGGAGACAGTGAAAAAAGGGTTCGTCATTCAAGCGGCTGGTGGATTTGGAACCTATGTGCTCCTCGGATGAAGGTAGCGATCGTGATCTTGATGCAAATGGCCCTTTGGATGGATTCTCCAAAAGGCTACCCCCTCCTGGCAGTCTTGCGTCGGTTATGATGCATAAGTTGCATGCAAACGATCCCTCCTTTTTTCGTTCCTTAAATGAAATGGAAGTTTCGTTTATTAATTCACTTGAACTTAATAATGGTAATTAAGTGGGTCGACATTCATCCTCTCTACCCTCTATTAACTCGGACTCTGATAATGCTGACCGGGGTCTTTCTCCCCATTTGGAGGATTCGTTGGCGGGGTCGGTTCAGCCACACTCTCCACATTCCCTGGACTCTGATAATGACGACCGAGGTCTTTCTGCCCATTTGGCGAATTCACGGGATGGGTCGGTTCGGCCACACTCTACACATTCCCTAGCCACGACTATACTTTTATCATCGGAATCTGATATCCCGGTGACTGCCCCGACTCCTGTTGTCTGTAGTGGGGGGGTGGTTATTATGCCTGTGGGGGAATTGCCGCCTGTATCTTCATCTGTACCCTCTTCTTCTTCTACTGTCCTCCATATTCCATCATTCTGTGAAATGGTTAAAAAGGATCCCATCCCGGTGTATTATAAGAATTGGGCCATTGAACAGTCTTCAGATGTCCCCGTATGTGTTGTGGATAAATCGGGGTCCTCGAGTCTGAAATCTGATTCATTACTGGTCCCTCCGGTTGACCCTGTTCCCACCTTATCCGTGGGTGCACTCCAAATCGACAAAGGTGCTTGATCGGGGGGATTGGCTACAGATTTCTCTCCGATTAAGACTCACAGTGCTCGCAAATGTAAGTTTGTTGCTCCTCCGGGTGGGATGAATGCACCTGCTTCTGATGTTCGACTCATGTCTCTTGAAACCAAGGCTCTTAGAGGTATCATAGCCCTTGCCAGGGGTCGCTAATGATTTTTTTCTCCCTCAATATTCGTGGGGTCGAGGGACTACCCAAACAATTGGCCCTCAAAAGAGATCTGGTTATAAATTGTCCTGATCTGGTATTGCTTCAAGAAACTATGGCCTATGGTGAGAAAGCACGTTCCTTTTTCTCCAAAATTCGTCCTGATTGGTTGGTTTGCACTGTGGATGCAATGGGGCTTTCTGGGGGGTTACTGGCCGCCTAGAATCCAAAGGTTTTGCAATCATTCCCATTCTTCACATCGTTGGGTATCTTATTATCTGGTAATTGTATTGGATGCGACAAAGCTATCAATGTGGTGAACTGTTATGGTCCTTATTGTGATCGTGAAGCCTTCTGGAAGCTGGCTGTCTCCGAAAATCTTCTGGACCTAGAAAACTTGATATTGCTTGGCGATCTAAATTTTTCTTGGAGTGCTGAGGAAATTTGGGGTCCTACTGCCGGACTGGACCCGATGGGGGTGTTCTTCAGGGATTTGTTCAATTCTCATCATTTAGCGGACCCGTCTCCTCGCCCGTTGACACCTACTTGGACCAATGGGTGCAAAAATGGGGCCTGGATTGCTAAAAGAATTGATCATTTTTTTGTCTCGGAAAATCTTTTGTATGGGTTCTGGAAGTTCTAATCCTGGACTTGTCAGACACTTATTAGTGATCACTTGCTGATTATATTCCAATTTGCCTTTACTGACACTAGACAATCTTATTCGTTCAAATTCAATTCAGTCTGGTTAAAAGACCCGAACTTCATTCAAATGGTTTCCAACCATTGGTCTCATGTTGATGTTTCATTGGAGCGATCTGCTATGGATAAATTGGCTGAGAAACTGTGTTCCCTGAAGCATCTTACGATAGACTGGGATAAGCAAAAGAAGGCTCAGTTGGTCGTGGATCTAGAACTGGTGGAAAATGAACTTGATACTTTAATAAATCGTTCATTTATTAATGACCTTAACCCTTGAGAGCGGACCAGACTCTCTTTTCTGGAGGAACGAAAGTTAAATATCCTTCTTATTCATGAGGAGTCTTGGCGCTTGAAGAGCCGTGCTATCTGGTTAAAAGCGGGTGACCTGAATACTAAATTCTTTCACAAATTTGCTGATTCTCGCCGAATCTAGAATTCCATTTGGGACTTAAATGATCACTTGGGTAAGAGGATTTGTTCTGAATCTGATTTACATATGGAGGCGGTTCGTCATTTTCAGGATATTTATTGTGACCCTAAATCTACATCATTGCCAGAACAGTTTAAGATCATTAAGGAATATCCTCGTATGTTCTCGGCTGAGGAAGGTAACAAATATATGAGGCTGTCACAATTAGGAAATTGACTTATTTCTGAGGGGTTTTGATAAGGACAAAAGTCCTGGTCCGGATGGATGGTCGTGGAACTTTTTATCACCTTTTTTGATATTATGGGGGAGGATCTGCTGGCTGCGGTGGAGGAATCTCGTAAGTTGGGATTGGTCTCTGGGGCTATCAACTCTACATATATAGCTCTTATTCCCAAATCCTCACATCCGGAATATTTTAATGACTTCAGACCCATTCGCCTATGTAATCTGATTTATAAAATTATCTCAAAGGTTATTGCTCGGAGGATCAAACCTATCCTGTCTAAATTTATTTCGCTGAGCAATATGGTTTTTGGAGGGTCGTCAGATACTGGATGCGTGGGGGTTG
>NWUY0300018212.1:106579-117136 GCA_004151065.3 Larix sibirica
TAAGCCATAGTACTTCCAAGGGAGAAACCAGAGGGTCTGGCCATAACCCCTACTCAGAAAAAGCTTGGGTAACATTCCTCCTGGTCAGAAAAATGACCCCCTCTCCCTGGGGCACCTCTGCAGGTACGCTGGTACTGGTACCACGTAACACTTCTCCTTGATGAGGAGCAATGTGATACCATACAATGACAATTGAGCACCTACATAAGTACCCAAGGATTATTTGGCTATGCCCATCCAATTAAAGATTGAGAGAAGTTGACTTCTCTCCAACAAGGGAAGTTGTATGGTGTTTTGCCCCACAATTGCAACGATGGGCCAAACAAGTGCTTTCACAGGTTGTGAACACTTCTTCCGTGAAGAGTTGTCAGAGCACCTACAATTTTATATACAGTGTCAAGAGAAACAAGTTGAATGTAACCAAATAAAGGGCTTAGTTTATGTGCATTACAACTTGTGGTTGTTGTTCCATTATTATAAGGAGGAAAAGATAGATAAATCATATAATATTTGGGACAACCATCCAAAGGAGGAGAATTTTGAGGATGGAGCATTGGCCTTGGAGAACATGGAGACTACAATTTTTGATAATGATGATCTTATTGAGATGCCACCCCACCTATTCCCATGTTTAACCCAACTAGGAATCCAACTACGGGAGCTTTAGGTCCAACATCACCTTCATAGTTACCTCCACATCCACAACTATGTGGGGCTCATGGTGGTGCCAAGAGGAAGGGAAAATCAATAATAGATTAAAATAATTATCTCTTTTTTCAATTATTTAGTTGTCTTTACAACAACAACAAAAATAGTTGTCCATTATAGTTTCAATTTTCAAACTTTAATTCTAATATCTATTTTGGAAATTAGTCACAAGGCCTAATTTGTAAACATAACTCTTTGGACATGATGGCCTATTTCATTTCATAAATTCATAGTCTACTCTACTTCCTATAACTTTATTGCAATTTAAATCTTTGTAAACTTGTAGTTTGTAACTATATTTGCAATATGGTTGGTGTTATGTAGTAGTACTCAATGGTTGATGCTCCATGATTAATCTAGATTTGACTATGATGACATGTTTACAACTTCATAATAATGTCAACAAGTAGCATAAAAATGTATGTTTCCGTCTTTCAACAACTAATTTGGTATCCTCATGGGTGGCAAGAGAAGGGGTGTACTAATGGACCTCGAAGGAAACCAGGAAACCACCTTCCAATGGGGTTTGGGGAAAATGGTAAATAACCAAGCAAAGGTGCTTGCTTTGTTCTAGGGGATGAGATTGATTCAAGAAGGATTAGTCATCTTCTAGTTCTTGGCAATTCAGAGATAGTTATAAACTTAATGAATGATTCCTTCCATCTTCATGAAGGTAAGCTTGCAAGAGTCCTCCACAAGCTTAAAACTAAATCCAAAAGGTTTGGAAGTATTGGCCTCTTCTATGTCCTAAGGCAACACAATTCAACTATGAACTTGATGGAAAATCTAGGCACAAGGTTAAGTGAAGGAACACTTAAAATTAATGGGGAGTCAAGCTTTCAACCTATTACCTCTCAAACTAACATGTTTGATTAAAGTCCCGAAGAAGCAAACTAGCCAAGGGGAACCAAAGAGGAAAGGCCAATGTCACCACATCGATCCCCTTCCCACTTTTGGTTGGCTCTTCTCCAACTCAAGGGGGGGGTAGTCTATAAGATAGGATTACTAGGGCAAAGACAATGAGGTGCAAAGTGATTTAAAGGGGTTTCCCTAGCAAAACGTTTGTTTTTGTAGTATAGAAATAATTAATATGTGATGGAAGATTAAAGGGGACCACTTCAAGGACTAGTGCCAATCCGATCAAGGGAAAATGGAGTCAAAGGATCACCAACTAAGAGGGACTTTCCAAATAGGTCACCAAGAGAAGAGAATTGCATCTGCTACTAATCTGCTTGGTGGATCGAAGATGAATTAGGGTTTACAAGGGAAGGGATCAAATGAAACATCCACTTCCTTTCAAGCTTTACAAGGTGCACCCTGTAGATAAAGGTTTTATGGCTACACAATCTGAATTAAGGTAAAGATGCAACACATAAATCTCGTATAAATAAGATGGCAAGAAAGATGAAATAAAACTTAACTTACAACATCTTTCTCCTAATAGATAGCATTATCCTTTCAATGGCCCAAGCAATACATAGAAATGATTTAGCAATGTAAAACACTCAACGATCTTCCAACCATGAAGCTCCACGCAAGAGAGATGCGCCACACATGAACAAGAAGGGAACACGAAGGAGGGCACCTCCATCAAATGGGGAAAGATAACAAATAAACATCTCAAACATAGCATCCAAAGGCTCTCCAAAAGGTAGCGCTCCAAGGAAAATCCCTAACAAGGTGGAGCGCTTCCTCAGTAAGGTGAACGCTCTCCAAGAAAAGACTCCAAAAGGCACACGGGGCAAAAATACGTTGCAACTCTTTAAATGGCAGTTCCGAAATTTCTAACTTCCTCAATATTTATCGGATTTTCTATTATAACCACTCTTCGAAAATCCCATGGCCACTCTACCTCTAATGGTATTGAGATGGCACAATTATGGGCACTCCATCAAAAGATAAATGTCCACTAAGCTAGGACAACCCTCCAAAATGTCCCGCATAGATGAGTGTGTAAACAACCCTCCAAAGGGTGGGCACTCATCAAGGAAGACCAACAAATATGTGTAGACGAATCAATCCATCAAGTAAATCCCTCCATGTGGAATATTTCATCGAAGTAAGGAATGAATTTCCACATAAACAATGCTACATATCAACCAATCCAACCTCCATGCCAACTCAACAAGCCATGAACCAAGGAAACCATCAACCCATGATAGAAGCATCAAGATTCAAAACCAAGGTGAAAATGTCCACAATATCTACCCACCATCATGAAGAAGGGATCGACCACCTCTACAAGCCAAGAATGTGCCCTCATACATGCCAAGGATAAAGAGACCAAGAGGGAAATAGCATGTTCTTCTGCATGTGCCCTAGTAGACAAGAATGCAATAGCATAGTCAAAGACATTTTTTACCTTCCTCATCCTCTTCATCATGACATTCCTTGATAAACAACTTGAGGAAATCTACAATTGAAGATATGGATTTTCTACCAAAATCATAAAACCAATCACAAACATCAGCCTCTAGGGTTAAAGCAAATATACTCATCAAGTCATCTTCATGAACCATATTGAAATTACTCACAACTTCCATGAAGGATGTGATGTGCAAGATGGCCAAACCAACATTCCCATGAAAAGATAGTATGATCATATATATTCGGATCAAAACCCGTGTTTGGAAATCCTGAGATGCCTGAAGCATCAAGTGGCTCCAATGAATCAAAAATTGCAATTCCTTCCATTTTCTTTCCTCCAAATTTTCAATATGACACTATAAATCTAAAAATGAACCACAACCATACCTCATATCGAAATAAGATGAGTGAATCGCCAAAATGAGCTTCAAAGCCTTCAATTTGATGAGTGTGCTCACCTCTACACCCAACAAAGTTTTCAAATCTGCATGAGAAGAAAAATCTGCAATAGGAGTCTCTCTCAAAAGATCATAAAGCATAGTCTTCAAATTTGTGGGAAGTGGACTTCCCCCCCAATAGTAGTGCCAAAAATATTACCACCCAACTTGTACGTGAGTGACAAAAGTCTTGTTAGCATTTGTGTCCATCGCTCCCCATGAGTTTCGCAACATGGGTTAACCCCCTCTCGTGGATCCTAACTTTGGCGATTGTAGCGAAGATTAACACCTGCAGATTTTGGTCTAACAGCAATCGTGCTCCAACAGAAGGCTCCTGGAAGTGGGATTCAAACCCCTTAATATTGAAGAAATGGATGCCATTGTTTGATGCTAGAAGGGAAAGAACTGTCTTGGTTTTGGTTTGGGAAAAACTACCAGGCTTACCCATTAATTTATTGTCTCCAAGAGTCTGCCAAGAAATTGGGAATGCTTTAGGGTATTTCGTGGAGGTAGACATGTCTTATAAGGATTTTGGTGTCGTGAAGGTTGCACATATCTTCGTAAATCAAGATATGCGAGATATACTAGTATAGAGAATTGTCACTCAGAGTGGTGCTAGTGAGCATTCCTCTCTATTGGATTATCTGGGCGTACCTTTTAGGTGTAATCATTACCAAAAATATGGTCATCTAGTTGCATAATGTGGTCTTCCTTTTAAAAGAAAATTTTGGATTAAAAACGGCTTGAAGTTGGTATAATATAAGTTCAGCCCTAAAGAGGTTAAAGGGTTTTCTAGTAGGATTAGTGGGGGAAACAAGGAAGCCTTGGTCTATAGTGAAGGGGTGGATTCTAAAAGGGTTTTTACTATAGATGGGCTAGTGATTTCTCTTGGCATGGGTATAGACAAACTTCATCCTTCTTCCATTGATTATGTTTCTCCCAACATTTTCCCTCTCTTCAGTGAGGATATGGTCGCAGCTCCTAGAATTGTCAGTTTGTCAACTACACCTCTAAGAGAATAACTAGATCCCATAGGCAGGACCTTAAAAAATCGAATCCCTATGAATCTTGTTTAATCTTCAAATAATGTTATGTTGTTAACTTTATGGACCTCTGATGGGGACTGATCTTTTTCTTCTTGGGGGAAGGATGATTTTGTGGAGATACTTTTAGGGAGAAGCATTAGTTTTAATCGCTCTCTTCTTTGGATCCCCTTGCGGCTTAACTTGTAGGATAATGGATTGGGACCTGTTCAAGAAGGGGGAGAAATTTAAGTTTCAGACACCTCATCAGTCTTCGATGAGATTACTATTAGAAACAATTTGAGGTCTTGTAAAGGCATCCTAGAGGCTTCAAAGAAAGTATGTTGTAGAGGATTAAGGTTGAATTTTGGTAAGGGTCCCAATCCTTTGGGAAGAGAGCATAAATATTTTATTGATCGGGCCCATGAACAAGTTGCATGTGATGAGGTTTTTTGTTGTCAATTGTCCTTGGATGGGGTTCTTAGACCATTGAACACCCCCCAAGAGGGTTCATGTGATTTGTTTATCTTTCAATTGTAGAGGGATGGCTAGTCCCTCCAAGAAGCTAGCTCTGGAGAGGACGACGAAAATTCATAAGTTAGATATTTAACATTACAAGAGATTATGTGTGAAGTAGATCCAAATGCGGGGGAACATGAAAAATTGTTGGGGGGATTGGAAGTGTGTTTTGTGGATGCCAAGGGTAGGTATGGGGGTTTGATCTCAGGTTGGTGCAATAGGTGTATTAGGTGAACAAATTGTTGGTTGGTTGATTTAGGTTTGGGGTCTAAGCTCTACTCTCAGGAATTGGGAAGATAATTGTTGGTTTTTAATGTATGTGGGATTTACAGTGATAGGATTTTGTTTTGGGAGAGACTATTTACAAAAGATTTTATGAAGAAGGAATATCAAATTGTAGGCTTGGATTTGAGTTTTAAATTGGGCTATTCTAAAATATGTGGTCTTAATTCACAGGCAGATTGCTTGTTATATTTCTTCTTAAGTAAGATGGAGGACCAGGTGGGTCTATGTAATGTAGAATCAATTAATCTTAAACCTTCATGGAGGAACATGAAAGTGGGTTTGGATATAATAGCAAAGTGGTTGGACATATTTTTAGCATCAAAAGGTTTTATGGTTGATTCCCTTAAAATGAGGCAGTGGGTCGTTATTGGAGGAGATTATAATCATGGCCCTATATGTTTGGAACTTGGTTTAGGCCACCTAAGCCTCTCAAATTTAACCCTAGATAGATAAAAAAAAAAGACTTTTTGCAGTTAGTAAAATCCAATTGGGTTCCTTTTAATGAAAATCTATGAGAATTTTCCCTCCTTCAATTTGAATCCAATTTAAAGCAAATTAAACAAGTCATTATTAAATGGCCATAAGCCAAAAAAATAAAAGGAGGGAAAAAAGTTAAAGGAGATTGAAGAAAGTTTTGAAGGTTGGTCATGATTTAGAAGGTCAAGGTTTCTTAATAAAAGAATACGAGGCCAAGATTATGAATTTGGAATTAAAATGAAGAAAGATCCTAGATGATAAGGAAACAACATGGAATTTAAGAGCAAGGCTCTTTGGCTTTCCAAATTAGATGGAACACAAATACCATTTGGAAATTAAAAAACTATGTAGTAGAAGTTAAAAATTTTGAGGACGTCACTCAAAAGGGGGTGGACCACTTTGGAAATATTTACAAAGAAAAAGAAAGAGTCTTTATTGGTAAAGTAGTTAGGATAGATCAATATTTCCCTACCTTTTTTAACGAGGACGATAATCAAAGTTTAATGGAGTCAATTACTAAGAATGAGTTACAAGATGTTTTGCATAGTTTTCAGAAGGATAAAATCTCGGGCCTTGATGAGTGGCCAATTGAACTTTTCATATGCTTTTATGAACTAATGGAAAAGGATCTCTTGGGAGTGGTTGAAGAGTCAAGGTCTGTAGGTAGGATCTTGGTAGCTTTCAACACAAGTTATATTGTATCCGTTTTGAAGGAAGACAATCCCATGACCTTTGAATAATTCATACCTATTTCACTTTGCAACTACATTTATGAAATAATGGCAAAGGTAATTGCAAGTAGGCTTGAAAGGATATTACCAAATTCTATCTTTGGTGAATAATTTGGTTTCTTATAGGGGAACAAGTCCACGAGGATATTAGTGTGGCTCATGAAGGTTTTCACTCCATAAAAACACAAAATTTAAAGGTAGTTGTAATCGAGATTGACCTTTCAAAAGCATATGAAAAAGTAAATTGGTCGTATATGAGATTGTTGCTAACTCACCTTGGATTTTACATTCCTTTCATAAACTAGGCGATGTGTTGCTTATCTTTTGTTTCTTTCTCTATTTTGATTTATGGTGTTGCTTCATATTTCTTCAACTGAGTAAAGGTTTAAGGTAGAGGTGCCCTTTACCACCCCTCATTTTTCTATTAGCAACAGAATGTTTAAGTATGCCCTTTTTAGATGCAAAAAGGATAGGGAGTTTCAAAGGTTTCACAATAAGTGGGAATTTTTGGTTGTCTCGTCTCTTATTTATTGATGATATTCTAATCTTTTGTGATGGCTCAAGGAGGGACTTGGAAAAATCCGAAAGAGATCCTGGATCTCTACTATGCTACCACAAAGATGGTGGTAAACATCGGAAAATCTACTATTTCATGCATAGGGTTTGTTCTTTTACAAGCAAGTTGATGTGGAAGAAGGATTGGAATACTTGGGCTTCTTCTCAAAGCCCAATACCTACCTAAAGAGGGATTGGGACTGGTTGGAAATAAGATTTTAAAAAATAAACTCTATTCGGTGCCATCGTTGGTTGTCCACAGGGGGAATATTATTTTTAGTCAAGGTTGTTTTGGAGGCCATCCTAGTTTACTAGATGTCTCTTTCTTAGATACCAAAATGGGTACTAGAAAAGCTCGTAAGAGTAAGTTGTAGACTCCCTTGGTCAAGAAGCAAAGATAATAGGGGCACTTCTTGGGTAAAGTGGCAAAAAATAGAAACTCTACACTACCTTGGAGAGTGGGGATAATTTTTTTTTCCAAAGAATTGGTGGCCAAAAGTATTTAAAAACTAATCCAAGGAAAGGGCCTGTGGGTAAAAGCGGTACATCAAAAGTACATTGCTCTAGATTATGTTGAGGATTGGATTAGAAGACCTAAGAAAAATATCCATAATGTATTAGTAATATGGAAAGTTTGTATCTTAGCTTCCCCCCCCCTTATCAGTAAAGTTTTAGTATGGAAAGTAAGAGATGGAACAAGGGTAAGGCTCAAAGAAGATCCTTGGGTTGGGAGTATATTTGACCATAAAATACTTGAGTTATGGTTCAATCATTACGGGATAAAGGTTTTTGAAAGCTCTCTCAAATGGGAGATCTAGTGATCTCAAACATATGGGATCAAAGGTGGTTAACAACTGAGCATATGGGTTTCAGAAGTGAGGAGGTACATGCACGTGGATCTTTCATCACTAGGTTGAAGGAAAGCCATGTTTGGTTACAAGACAAAGAGGATACATTGGTTTGGGAAAAAATCCCCTAGGTGTATATACCCCAAAGACTGGTTATCTTTTTTTAGGTGCAGAGTGTGACTAGAGAGATATTGTTTGGTGGTGGAAGGATGTTTGGAAACTCTGTTACCCTTCTAAGAACAATTTACCCATTTGGTTTATTTTAATAATAAAGGTCTTACTTGGGATGTTTTGCAAAGAAAGAATAGAGTTGAGGTTGGGAGATGCTCCCTATGCAAGTGTTGTGAAGAATCAAATATGCATATGGCACTAGACTTCTCTTATACAAAACAAGCACTGCAAGTAGAATACCTTCTAGTAGAGGTTTTACGGAACCTCCAATAAAAAAACCACCTTTATTTGTTTATAACAGATGTAGGCAATCAAAGGTTTTTGTAGATGTTTTGCCTTTGATACGCTCATTATATATAAACGCACTGGTGGGCTTTATTATTTATGAACACACCAGATAATTCAAATGATATACCGGTTTAAGTTCTGATTTAAAAAAACCTAAAATAAAACAACTAGCGCTCCTAACAAAGACATAAGCATCAATGCATTCACAAACAACGCATTGGAAAGCTTATATTGTTCACCCAAAAAATAAAAATATTTTAAAAATTTACAGTGCACTTTGTCTAAATAAAAGCACCAGTGCGTTTTATTTTAACATTAAGCACTAGTGCATTTTAGCAAAACCCACTAACATCATTGAAATGATTAAAATTTTTAAAATGTAATATATACATTATTCGGTGCGCTTTATAACGATAAATGCATCAACGCTTTTCTCAACAACGCACCCCAAATCTAATATTTTTGTAAAAAAACAAGAAAAAAATATTTCAAATTCCATGGTGTGCTATTTCTTAACCAATTCAATAGTGTATTTAAATTTCAATATAAGCACCAATGCATTTTATCAAATCATACCGAACATTATCGAAATAATTAAAAAATTAAAATATAACATATGCTTTTCCAGTGCGCTTTGTTCAATAAAACACATCGATGCGTTGTACAAATTACCTGCACGCCATGTTAGGGTAGAATATATATTAAAGAAAAGATAGACCATAAAATCATTTTTTTACATTGTTACAGTGCTTCTGTAGAGCCATACAAGCACTGGTGCTCAAGTATATACAGAAGCACACCATGCTACAATGTTCTCATATTGTCGTACTTATCGATTTGTGTGCATTCGAGGTTGATTTATGTTGGTTTTGGAACTTCCAAACAACACAATTTTTTTCATTTTTCTAATACATGATAACCATGCCTCCTTTGTGCGAAAGGCACCAGGAAAATCAATTGTTATGCTTCAATTTAATTTTTTAGCGGATTAACTTTCAAAATTCGGCTTTGAATACTTAAAATTCTTTAAAAAATTAATTTTTTTTTCGTCGTCACTCCCCTAGAAATCAAGTCGCACCAGAATATGGCGTGTTTACACGTCGCACCACGTCTGGTGTGTGCAACGGAAAGTTTGTGCCAAATGGGGTGCAATTATTTTTAGATAACTGCACCGGTGCTCCCAATAATGTCACAATGCATCTAATGGTGCACCGTCAATAGTGCTTCCTACAATGCACCTCTAACAATGCATCGTCACAATGCGTCAGATGGTGCACCATCCACCACAAAAAATAAGTAACCGTTGCATTGTAAGGTGCACCTAAAATTAGCCAATGGTGCGTTGTATGGACAAATTTATGGTTCAAATCCTCAATTTGGGCCTACATCTGATCCAGTTGAAGAAGGATTTCCTTCTTCTCTTCCTGTCCATCCATCATAGTTGTTCCTATCAAAGTCTCAACATGCCAGTATAGGAGTACCATTTTCACGTGTTTGTTTTCTCAGGTACCTGAAGTGCTAACGTCTTCGAATCAGGTATGCATCTCCTCACGTTCTTCCTCAAGTTCCAAGATATCCTGCTTGAACTTCACCTGATCATCAGCCCTTTTATTTTATTTGTTTTTATGAATTTCCTTAGGGATTCGATGGCGATAACATGCTTCAACTTCCTCCATTTCACCTTGGATGCAGGGCCTATGCGGATAGCCTTGCTTCCTCTTACCAACTTTACGGGTTTGACGATGAGTTCCTACCATCTAAACTGCACATCCTTATCTATTTATGTCAGCCTCTAGGAACCACCATTGCATGTCCTTCCAACCATCGATGGATTTCTCATCCCCTCGAACTTTTAGGGTGGTCGAAAATCTGTTCTTAGGAATCCGGGTCCTTTGCATAGCACAGGGTCATGACTTTTCCACTCCCTGCATACACTAGACTAGCCAAATGGGGGTAAACTTGAAAGAGACACTCGTAAGATTTACCTCAAGGATTACCTGTATATCACGGTCCACAATTGGCTTAATCATGATGCTAAGAAGTTCCTCATCCTGTTTGAAATCTTGCTATTACTAATCGGTCTCAACAATTAACGCATGCACTAGTAGAAAAATGGGTGATAAGTGACCAGGCGACCAAAAAATTTGGT
>NWUY0300018213.1:22824-38528 GCA_004151065.3 Larix sibirica
CAAAACGATTCTTCATCCCGAAGAGATCAAGAAAATGACTGAATAACTGGGCCAAAATTGATAGTCATTGTTGCTTATGGTTATGAACTAGTGGATGCAGTTGATGGCTCTGGACTGATGTAGGTTTCTATAATGGTTGGGGCTGAGGAGCAAGTCATCGTTTGAAGTCTTCCATGTATGGAGAACTTGTTGATAGCATAAGCTGGTACGGAACACCATCTATGCACGGATTCTGGTACTGAACAACATCAGACGGCCCTTCGATTATGTAAGTGACCAACAAGACAGTCCGTTGTTGTTTTAGAGAAGAAAAACGTCTAAGAAATCAATTATTGGGTCCGCTATACGTTCCACACTTGCTTAAGCTTGCAAATTGATTGGCAATGGCAACTAGGGGCTCAGGAATGTCATTGGTGGCAAGGAACATAATGACAACTCCTGGTCTTGGCACGTCGAGATTTCTCGAAATGCTCATATATCATGGAATGTAGGGCACCTGCCACTGGTAGGGCGTCGAATGATCATATATCACGAGAAGTGATGGGAAATGATCAATGAAGTGTAGTGGGTAAGATTCATAATGCACGAGCATTTCTGATAGAGTAACAAGGGGAAAGGCATAGGGGTGGGGAAGGAAAATGCCATGGTTTCTAACAAATTTCACGGTGGTGCTATACGGGGTATGGGAGACCTTTAATACTTGAAGTTTTGAAAAGGAAGCGAAGTTTTGAAATGATGGGGATGGGACTGATGAGAAGATGACAAATGTCTAAGTATGGTGCGAGGGTTTCGTGAATCTTCCGTGCAGCTGTTGTAGATTTGCTCGAATAATCGTACGTGTGTCCATAGAGCGATGCCTTGGAACTGAAATGTATGCTGATATGCCGGTGATTTTAATGATGACACCTCAAGTGTAGACAACTTTTGTCGCATTTGTAATGAGTGATATCTTATGTGACTCATGTGAAGAATATTTCAATTCATGCTTTAGTCAATGGTATCATGACTTCTTAGTCGGGGTTGGTCATAGTAATATGTGTTGTACTCCAGTCAACTTCTTCTATGCTTGCTTGTATGTTTTCCAGGTTGGTCATGGTTGGTCATGTCAATGCTTATTATGAGCTGGTCAACTCGTTCTTGAATATTCTTTTGGTCAATCTTGGGCACCTTCCATTCGTCGGTCAGTTATATATGTATGTTTGTAGTCGATCCTCTGGCTATGACTAGTCTCATGCTTGTTATTCTAGTCTATAGTCATTGTGATGCACTTAATTTCTTCCAACCATCCACGATTTAACACCTTTTTATACAATTTTTTTGACTAATGTAATTAAACTTGGTTAGGAGAGTTAGCTAATTTACAGACTTGGGGCACGATGGTTGACCGAATGATGATATAGCCATTCAGCCGGCGTCGTGCCCATGCTATGCTTTATAACGTTTTAATCTTACACCATTGAAAACTTTGGCAAAAAAAATCCTTGTAGCGTTCTTAGTCGAACTGATCCATTGTGATTTATTTCTTCGACTACATATGGGTCGAGCCATGTTGTATGCAATTTCTTAGGTTTTCCTTTGACTCGATTGTCGTTACGTAGTGATAAGTCATCGACTGATATATTTTTTCTTTTAATATTGTAGTCATGCCATGCTTTTTGTTTTTGTTTTTGGACTTCATGGTGATGGATGGTTATTTGACGTTGTTCTTCTAGCTTTGATAAGTCAAAATTTCTAGCTTCAGTGGCTTTAACAATATCCAGGTGAAGTATATCTGCAATAATAGGCACCTACTGTTTAAAATGCAGCGAAACAATTGCTTCTTTCCCATATACGAGTTTGAAAGGTGTTTGACCAGTCAACCATTTATAAGTTGTCCTATATGCCCATAAAATTCATGTCCTCCCAGTCGTCTTTCTCAATATTACAAAGCTTTGTTAGACCTTTAATTAATGTTTTTTTAAATGCTTCAATTGCTCCATTCGACTGCGAATGATATGAAGAACTCTTATGGTGGTCAATCATAAATTCCTCGAGTAGTATTGATATAGTATTGTTGAGTAAATGTGTCCCTCTGTCTCTAATAAGAGTGAGGGGGCACTCGAACCTTGTGACAATATTCTCATATATGAATTTTGCAGCTACTTCACTAGAACATGCTTCGACAGCTTCACTTCTGCCCATTTAGTAACATATTCGACTGCTTGATAATGTATCTAGCTCTCGTTCATCGGCCAATATGGAAATGGTCCAATGAAGTCGATAGCCCATATTTCAAATGTTAAACTAGGGATTAACAGGCATTAATGGCAATTTCATTCTTTGGTAGTGGTCGGCCTAATCTTTGACACTTGTCACATTTATTTACCTGATTTTGCAGCTTTGTGTAATGTCGGCCACCATAGACCAGACTGTAAATTTTTCTCGTAGTCGTGTGGCATGATAGTGTCCTCCAGCAGGTCCACTATGAGCTTCATCGATGATATTTTGTGTTCATGTTCTAACACACATCGTCGCAGTACTTCGTCGGGTCCAAGCTTATACAAAAATCCATTCATTAAAGTATATGGTGAGCCTTCATTGCAAGTATCTTTCTTTTCTTTTCTGGCATTCCTTTCAGGAGCTTGACCTTGCTCAAGAAATTTGCTATATCCTGCAGTTTGTCGGTACGGCTTCGACTCGAAATAATGGGGTGAGCAACTCATCAGTCAATTCCGTCGGGTCTTCTCCTGTTTCAACTCGTGACAGATGGTCGGGCCCGACATTATTCTTTCCAGGTCGGACAACTATTTCGAATTCAAATTCCTGGAACAAGAGTAGCCATCTGCATAACCGACCATGATGCAGAGGTTTATTGACTAAGTATTTGAGCTTGATGATCTGTGTAAAATATAAATGGATTAGCCAAGAGGTAATGTCGATACTTCTGAAGTGCAAAAACCATGCCTAAGGCTTCTCGTTCTGTGTAGAGTAATTTCTTTCTGCCTTATTTAACTTCCTACTAGCATATGCATTTGGATAATCCATTCCATCTTCTCCTGGTGGGTAAGAATTGCACCGACTGCAATGCCCAGGCTCGATATGAACATGAAACTGGATCGACCAATTTGGGAATCTCAAATTGGGGCTTCGACGAGTTTCCTTTTAAGAGCTCAAATGATTCTGTGCACTTCTTGAGACCATCTGAAATCTTGGTTTTCTTTTAAGTAATTCTTCCAATGGATATGTCATGTCAGAATAGTACCTTATAAATTTCCGATAATAGCCTGTGTGACCGAGAAGTATTCTGACTTGCTTTGGATTTACTGGTGGTTTCAAGTCGAGGATAACTTTAATTTTGCATAATCGACTTTGATCCCTTCTTTACACAATATGTCCAAGTAAGATACCGATTGGAGTTGCAAAGATGCACTTTTTAATATTCAATGATAGTTGGATTTGTCGACATCGTTCTAACATCAGTCGAAGATATTGGATATGATCCCTTAATAGTGAGTATATTGTCTAGTCATCAAGTAAACGGCCATAGTTTTATATATGTACTCTTGGAATGCTTTACAACTATTACTGGAGAATACGATTGGTGCATTCTTTAGTCCAAAGGCATAAATTTATAGGAAATGATCCAAATTACAGACAAATGTCATTTTGTTGTTGATCTTCCTTTGCAATAGGGACTTGATTAGTAGCCTGAGAATGTCGGTGAAAGAGTAACATTCATGTCCTGCAACTTCGTTGATAATTTCTCGGCGAAAGGTGTAGGGAATGGGTCGGTTAACGTCACTTTATTCAATCCTCTGAAGTCGACACAATTCTTAATTTTTTCGGATCGTGTTTCTTTGGTTGGACGACCATAGGCTATGCCCATTCAAACTGGATCGACTGGTAGATGATCCTATAGCAAGCATATTCTCAATTTCCTTTTTACTATGTCCTTATATTTGTGTGCCAACTTATAAGGTCGTTTCTTGACAGGCTTGGCATCTGGTTTTATGTTGATCTTCATTTCCCCATTTCTTGGACTAGTCCTTTTAAATCTTGTAATCTCTGCAAAAACATCCTTGATATTCTTTCAATAAGTTAGTAATGTCGGCTACTTGTTGGTCGGACCAGTAATCTCCAATCTTTGCCATTTTTGGTCGTCGTCATTTGAGATGTCGACTTCTTTTATTTTGATTTCCACGTCCATCCATTCTGGTGCTCTTTGTTCGTTGATCTTTCCTCTCCTTCCTTGAATTCTGTAAATGCCTGGGGAAAGTCACTTTCAGTCAATTTTCTGGTTCTGCTTTTTCTTCTGTGTTGATTTTCATCAAAGTTTTTATAGGCTTTTGAACATTAGGGTGATGTCTTTTCCATTGGAAACTCTTCCCAACGTTTTATCATTTTCAAGCTCTAGTTCGTGTCGATCGACATATTGGTCTTGTTGTGAGATTGTTGCAAGTCGGTTGAGGTCTTCTCGACGTCAGACGTAGTAGTCTCATTCGTCGGTTGCAAAAAAAAATTATTTGCTTCGACCGCTTCTCTTCTGTTTTCTTCTTCTGGGGAAAGAAAAATATTTGATGAAATTTTGTTTGAGTTCTGCCAATTGAATGTTTCTCCTCTGGACTTCTTCCATCTTGTACCACTTGCTTGGTATATCTTCGAGTGTATTCAGAAAAATATGGTGGATATAATCTTTCATCTCGGATATCTGACTCATTTCCACTCACTTTCACATATACTGATATGGCGGACTAGGATCTTGACCTTGCTAAATTTAGGTATCATAGACTTGTGCTGTCATTCTTTCCTCCAAATCGTTCAATAAAAGTTTGTAGAAGCAGTAGTCCAAGTTCTGAAGACAGATTGATGNCAAAACGATTCTTCATCCCGAAGAGATCAAGAAAATGACTGAATAACTGGGCCAAAATTGATAGTCATTGTTGCTTATGGTTATGAACTAGTGGATGCAGTTGATGGCTCTGGACTGATGTAGGTTTCTATAATGGTTGGGGCTGAGGAGCAAGTCATCGTTTGAAGTCTTCCATGTATGGAGAACTTGTTGATAGCATAAGCTGGTACGGAACACCATCTATGCACGGATTCTGGTACTGAACAACATCAGACGGCCCTTCGATTATGTAAGTGACCAACAAGACAGTCCGTTGTTGTTTTAGAGAAGAAAAACGTCTAAGAAATCAATTATTGGGTCCGCTATACGTTCCACACTTGCTTAAGCTTGCAAATTGATTGGCAATGGCAACTAGGGGCTCAGGAATGTCATTGGTGGCAAGGAACATAATGACAACTCCTGGTCTTGGCACGTCGAGATTTCTCGAAATGCTCATATATCATGGAATGTAGGGCACCTGCCACTGGTAGGGCGTCGAATGATCATATATCACGAGAAGTGATGGGAAATGATCAATGAAGTGTAGTGGGTAAGATTCATAATGCACGAGCATTTCTGATAGAGTAACAAGGGGAAAGGCATAGGGGTGGGGAAGGAAAATGCCATGGTTTCTAACAAATTTCACGGTGGTGCTATACGGGGTATGGGAGACCTTTAATACTTGAAGTTTTGAAAAGGAAGCGAAGTTTTGAAATGATGGGGATGGGACTGATGAGAAGATGACAAATGTCTAAGTATGGTGCGAGGGTTTCGTGAATCTTCCGTGCAGCTGTTGTAGATTTGCTCGAATAATCGTACGTGTGTCCATAGAGCGATGCCTTGGAACTGAAATGTATGCTGATATGCCGGTGATTTTAATGATGACACCTCAAGTGTAGACAACTTTTGTCGCATTTGTAATGAGTGATATCTTATGTGACTCATGTGAAGAATATTTCAATTCATGCTTTAGTCAATGGTATCATGACTTCTTAGTCGGGGTTGGTCATAGTAATATGTGTTGTACTCCAGTCAACTTCTTCTATGCTTGCTTGTATGTTTTCCAGGTTGGTCATGGTTGGTCATGTCAATGCTTATTATGAGCTGGTCAACTCGTTCTTGAATATTCTTTTGGTCAATCTTGGGCACCTTCCATTCGTCGGTCAGTTATATATGTATGTTTGTAGTCGATCCTCTGGCTATGACTAGTCTCATGCTTGTTATTCTAGTCTATAGTCATTGTGATGCACTTAATTTCTTCCAACCATCCACGATTTAACACCTTTTTATACAATTTTTTTGACTAATGTAATTAAACTTGGTTAGGAGAGTTAGCTAATTTACAGACTTGGGGCACGATGGTTGACCGAATGATGATATAGCCATTCAGCCGGCGTCGTGCCCATGCTATGCTTTATAACGTTTTAATCTTACACCATTGAAAACTTTGGCAAAAAAAATCCTTGTAGCGTTCTTAGTCGAACTGATCCATTGTGATTTATTTCTTCGACTACATATGGGTCGAGCCATGTTGTATGCAATTTCTTAGGTTTTCCTTTGACTCGATTGTCGTTACGTAGTGATAAGTCATCGACTGATATATTTTTTCTTTTAATATTGTAGTCATGCCATGCTTTTTGTTTTTGTTTTTGGACTTCATGGTGATGGATGGTTATTTGACGTTGTTCTTCTAGCTTTGATAAGTCAAAATTTCTAGCTTCAGTGGCTTTAACAATATCCAGGTGAAGTATATCTGCAATAATAGGCACCTACTGTTTAAAATGCAGCGAAACAATTGCTTCTTTCCCATATACGAGTTTGAAAGGTGTTTGACCAGTCAACCATTTATAAGTTGTCCTATATGCCCATAAAATAGTTGGTATCATGTCATCCCAGTCATCTTTGTTGGTATTACAAAGATTTGTTAGACTTTTGGTTAATGTTTTGTTAAATGCTTCAATTGCTCCATTCGACTACGGATGATATGAAGAACTCTTATGGTGGTCGATCACTAATTCCTTGAGTAGTATTGATATCATCTTATTGAGGAAATGTATCCCTCTTTCACTAATAAGAGTGAGGGGGCACCCAAACCATGTGACAATATTCTCATATATGAATTTTGCAGCCACTTCACTATAACATGCTTCGACGGCTTCAACTTCTGCCCATTTAGTAACATATTCGACTGCTATGATAATGTATCTAGCTCTCGTTCATCGGCCAAATATTGGAAATGGTCCAATGAAGTCGATAGCCCAAATTTCAAATGTTAAACTGGGATTAACAGGCATTAATGGCATTTCATTCGTTGGTGGTGGTCGGCCTAATCTTTGACACTTGTCGCATTTATTTACCCGATTTTTGTAGTCTTTATGCAATGTCGGCCACCATAGACCAAAGTGTAAAAAATTTCACGCATTCGTATCGGCGTGATAGTGTCCTCCAGCAAGTCCACTATGAGCTTTCTCAATGATATTTTGGTGTTCATGTTCTAATATGCACCGTCTCAATACTTCGTCGAGTCCAAGCTTATACAAAATTCCATTCATTAAAGTACATGGGGCATCCTTCATTGCAAGTATCTTCCTTTTATTTTCTAACATTCCGTTAAGTGCTTGTCCTTGCTAAAGAAATTATGCTATATCCTATAATTCGGTCGGTACGACTTTGACTCGAAATAAGTGGGCGTTGGGAATCTCATCGTCAATTCCATTGGGATCTTCTCCTGTTTCGACTCGTGAGATATGGTCGGGCCCGACATTAGTCTTTCCAGGTCGGAAAACTATTTCGAATTCAAATTCCTCGAACAAGAGTAGCCATCTGCATAACCGACCACGATGCAAAGGTTTATTGACTAAGTATTTGAGCACTTGATGATCTATGTAAAATATAAATGGATTGGCCAAGAGGTAATGTCGATACTTCTGAAGTGCAAAAACCATGCCTAAGGATTCTCGTTCTGTAGTAGAGTAATTTCTTTCTGCCTTGTTTAACTTCTAACTAGCATATGCATTTGGATAATCCATTCCATCTTCTCCTGGATAGGTAAGAATTGCACCGACTGCAATTCCCAAGGCCTCGATATGAACATGAAACTGGATTGACCAATTTGGGAATCTCATAATTGGGGCTTCGACGAGTTTCCTTTTAAGGAGCTCAAATGATTCTGTGCATTCTTGAGAACATCTAAAATCTTGATTTTATTTTAGTAATTCTTCCAATTGATATGTCATGTTAGAATAATACCTTATAAATTTCCGATAATAGCCTGTGTGACCGAGAATTATTTTGACTTTTTTTGGATTTACTGGTGGTTTCAGGTCGAGGATGACTTTAATATTTGCATAGTCGACTTTGATCCCTTCTTTGCACACAATATGTCCAAGTACGATACCGATTGGACTTGAAAAGATGCACTTTTTAATATTCAATGATAGTTGGATTTGTCAGAATCGTTCTAACATCAATCGGAGATATTGGATATGATCCATTAATAGTTAGTATATTGTCTAGTCGTCAAGTAAACGGTCATAGTTTTATATATGTACTCTTGGAATGCTTTGGAAACTATTATGGAGAATACGACTAGTGCATTATTTAGTCCAAATGGCATAAATTTATAGGCAAATGATCCAAATTGACAGACAAATGTCATTTTGTTTTGATCTTCCTTTGAAATAGGGACTTGATTATAGCTTGAGAATTTGTCGGTGAAAGAATAAAATTCATGTCCTGCAACTTCGTTGATAATTTCATCGGTGAAAGATGTAGGGAATGGGTCGGTTAACGTCAATTTATTCAATCCTATGAAGTCGACACAAATTCTTAATTTTTTCGGATCGTGTTTCTTGAATTGGACGACCATATGGCTATCCCATTCAAACTGGTCGATTGGATAGACGACTCCTATAGCAAGCACATTCTCAATTTCATTTTCTCCTATGTCCTTATATTTGTGTGCCAACTTATAAGGTCATTTCTTGACAGGCTTGGCATATGGTTTTATGCTGATCTTCATTTCGCCCATTTCTTGGACTAGTCATTTTAAATCTGTGTAATCTCGTGCAAAAATATCTTGATACTCTTTCAATAAGTTAGTAATGTCGGCTATTGTTTGGTCGGACCAGTAATCTCCAATCTTTGCCATTTTTGGTCAGTCGTCATTTGATATGTCGACTTCTTTTATTTTGATTTCCACGTCCATCCATTTTGGTGATCTTTGTTCATTGATCTTTCGCTCTCCTTCTTTGAATTATGTAAATACTTGGGCGAAGTCAGTTTCAGTCAGTTTTTCAGGTTCTGCTTTTTCTTCTGTGTTGATTTTCATCAAAGTTTTTATCGGTTTTTGAACATTAGGGTGATGTCTTTTCCATCATAAACTCTTTCCCAACATTTTATCATTTTCAAGCTCTAGTTGTGTCGATCGACATATTGGTCTTGTTGTGATATTATTGCAAGTCGGTTGAGGTCATTCCATCAACGTCAACGTAGTAGTGTCATTCGTCGGTTGCAAAAAAAAATTGATTTGCTTGACCGCTTGTCTTCTGTTTTCTTCTTCTCGGACGGAAAAAAATATTTGATGAAATTATGTTTGAGTTCTAGCCAATTGAATTTTTCTCCTCTGGATTATTCCATATTGTACCACTTGCTTGATATATCTTCGAGTGTATTCAGAAAAATATGTGGATATAATATTTCATCTCGATATCTGACTCATTTCCACTCACTTTCACATATACTCCTATGGCGGACTAGATCTTGACCTTGCATAAATTTAGGTATCATAACTTGTGCTATCTATTTCTTTCCTCCAAATCGTTCAATAAAATTTGTAGAAGCAGTAGTCCAAGTTTGAAGACAAGATTGATGTGTATCCCACCATCTTGCAGCTTGACCAATAAATGTATTGACTAGAGACTACAGTCAACCTTGATCACCTACATTTTTAGATACTTCCTCGATATGAGTAGTCAGAGATTCTCGTTCTTTGTATCGAAGGGGTGGAGTATTCATCGGTTCCTTCTTTTTAGGCATGATAGTAGGATATTCTCTTAGTTTCTTCTTGAAGATATTTGGGATGACAGATATAGTGAAACATTATTGCATTCTTTTTCTGGGAATGAATTCAACATACCAACAGTCACAAGCTTGTGCTTCATAGTTTTCAATTTGCCAATCATACAGCTCTGTGTTGGAATTGTACCCGACAAACAAAGGACTCCCCAGTTGTAGTTCTCCACGATTATTGGGTTCGACGAAATCTTCATTTTTGTTGACTATCTGATATAGACGTCGGATATCTTCATCATGATCATCGGGTTCAGCCCAGGGTCTTCCTTGGGATGGATTGACAGGTACAATTACTTTCTTTCCATCTCCTTTGAGTANTATTTGTACAATTACAATGATGTATACCTGCTTCCTTGAGGATGGTGTCCTATGATCAACTGCCGAGGACTTGCCCCGATCACTACCCTATGACAAAAATATAGAAAATAGTTTTAGATAATTTCTTCTTTGATTTTTTTCTTGTTTTTTTAGGGGTGATTTTTCATGGTTTTTTCCTAAGTTTTATTGCTTGCATGTTTATCTTTATTTCTTTCATGTTTCTTGCATGCATTTAGAAAGTTTCATTCGATCACTTGCATGTTCCTATGTTCCTATCTAACTAATTACTGAAATGAAACCAATAGATTCACAAAAAAAACATAATAAAGAAATATATTGCTCATATTATATTTGTACAATTACAATGAGGTATACCTGCTACCTTGAGGATGGTGTCCTCTGATCTACTGTCGGGGAGTTGCCTCGATCAACACCATGCAACACAAATATAGAAAACATTACTGAAATGAAACCAATATACTCACCAAAAAAACATAATAAAAAAAAATATTGCCCATATTTAATTTGTACAAATTCAAAGAAGTATACATGTTGCTTCGAGGCTGGTGTCGTCTAATAGACAGCCAGGGAGTTTCCTCGATCAACACCTTGCAAGAAAAATATAGAAAACATTACTGAAATGAAACAAATATACTCATGAAAAAAATATAATAAAAATAATACTGCTCGTATTTAATTTGTACAATTATAATGAGGTATACCTGCCGCCTTGAGGATGGTATCCTCTGATCCACTACCAGGGACTTGCCTCAATCAGTACCCTGTGACAAAAATATAGAAAAAAATACCAAAATTATAACAATAGACTCACGAAAAAAAGTAAGATATTAGATTCATTAATTAAAGGTTGGGTAAACCGTGAGATGTAGAACAGTGGGTGGTGGGTGATGAGTTAAGACACCCCTAAGCTGAATGGTCGTCGGTTCGAAACCCCATGGATACCAAAAATTCATACATGTTAAGGGTTGGTGCGGTCTAGGATGGGTGCGATCCTTGGGTGATCTTGACGGCTTAGATGCCCCTAGGTCATGGTTTCTTAGCCAAAGGCAAACCCTGCAAGAAAGGGGTACCACTAGCCAACAAAAAAAAAGATCAAACAGCCTTATTTTTTTATTTTATGTAAGTTTTATTTTCAAAAATTATAAAATTTTATTTATATTGTTTGTACCTATTGTTTCCCCACCTTTTCCAGATCTTTGCGTTACAAAAATCTGGCAGATTCATATCCGAATCCTGTAAACTTAGATTGTAAGGGTGAATATAGCAAAATCGCACCAAGTGCAAGACATATCTAAATCATAATACATAAAATTTGAGACTCTATGAGTCTATATGGCCTCTAGAGTCCAAAAATAATCATACTATACTCTACAAAATCAAGTCAAACTACATAATCATATGAATCTAGATCCTTTACATTCTCCCAATGGGTATGCTCAGCATCTTGACTCGCTGCCCCTTAAGCTCCAGCACTAACGTCTGTATCCTGTAGAAATGGAAGCAGCTGCAAAAAGGGGGAGACATCATTAAATAGATGAAAAATAGGTATTAGCGCAGTCATAGGGCTCTTGTTTTTTCTTTTTGGTTTTCTTAGATGATGGGGATGCACTGGTACAAATCCAGTCAAACCAGCCAGTTTTCACTGGTTTTGTCTTGAGCCAACCAGTTCTGACTAGTTCAAGTCCAGTTCAGACAAAACCAATCCAAAACAATTTGAAACTTTGAATCATCTCAGGGTAAAGCTATTATTGGGATTTATTTGAAGATAATCTTATTAGATAGCATAGGTCAGAATTCAGAATATGCATTAAAGCTTTGAATTTAATCTTATGAAGTCAATAAGAGTGAAAAACATCATGTCCTGTTTGAAAGGTGCAATAAGGAAAAATAGAAGCATGCAAGGAAAGATTTAAATTTTTTAAACAAATGCAGCCATGGCTCCCATCTTAAAGATATTCAATAGTACCTCTGCAAGAGACTTGCGAACACTCGAGTCCTGCTCATTTAGTAGAGATTTGACAGCTTCAATGAGAACTGGCCTTCTTCCAGGCCACACTCAAGAGAACATTCATGTTACAAAGAGCATATCAAGCAATTATGGATAAAATTTGTTTTTTGGTTTTTGGTTTTCTTGGAGGATGGGGATGCACCGGGACAAATCCGGTCAAACCAGCCAGTTTTCACTTGTTTTGTCTTGAACCAACTAGTTCTGACCAGTTCAAGTCCGGTTCAGAACAACATCAATCCAAAGCAGTTTGAATCACCTAAAGGCAAAGCTATTATTGTGATTTATTTCAAGATATTCTTCTTAGATAGCGTAGGTCAGAATATGCATTAAAGCTTTGAATTTAATTTCATGAATTCACTAAAGGTGATAAACATCATGTCCTGTTTGAAAGGTGCAATAAGGAAAAACAGAAGAATGCAAGGAAAGATTTAAATCGTTTAAACAAATGCAGCTGTGGCTCCCATCTTAAGGAAATTCAATAGTACCTCTGCAAGAGACTTCCGAACACTCAAATCCTGCTCATTTAGCAGAAATTTGACAGCTTCAATGAGAATTGGCCTTCTTCCAGACCACACTCCAGAGAACCTTCATGTTACAAACAGCATATCAAGCGATTAAGGATAAAATTTATAAAAAAAAAACCCTTACAGTAGATTACCAACGTATAAATGACTTTAATTCACAAAGAAAGATGCAAATGAATTAAACCTGGGCAAAAGATGCTTCAAAACACTAAGTGTTCCAAGCTTAAAACCCTCCTCCTTGGAGATAATTTTCTGTCATAGAAATGACACTTAGTATATGTAAATAAAACTCCAAATTAACTCAGTTTATTACAGTGTACAAGATGTAAATGTGCGGGAGCATATACCTGCTATTAGGTAATTTGTTGCAACATGGAAAAGTTCCTATAGTTATTATCACAATCATCAAAAGCAAAATTCTCATCATTCAATAAGCTTACGCACATTTATAAGGAAAGTGAAAAGATCATCAGGGTATAACAACCCAACAGTCAGAAAGCAACTTAGCATCGTGTTGTAATTCTGCAAAAAGGAAACGGAGAATAAAATTCAAATGACAAACCAACAAAATAGCTTCTCAATTATGACTTAATAAAAATGAGACAAGCAAGCACTTTGGAATTATAAATAAATGCTAACAAGTAGATATGGATGATGCAAAAATAACTTTTTAATCCTTACAAACTCATTTATTCCATCATTAACATTTACAATATATCAAGCACCAACCACCTTTTCCATCCATCATTTTTCCGTAAAATTACAAGAATAAATGCAAAAAAAAGATCATCGCATTACCTCTTTATCTAGTTAAATAAATTAAAGCATGACAGTAAAATAGGGGAAAATATCATCTTGTGCTCTACTCTACATACAAGAATAGTATCCTACTTGTTTTAGTTAAACCAAGATGGGTCATAAATAATCACGGTAATCTAAGGAAACCATTACTATTATGCAGCATAGCTACTCTTTCTGCAAGTATGTAGAGGCTTCCTTCATTCCCTAGGAAGCTCCAATCCACATTGCTTCTTGTCCCTCGTCACCTATTCTCCCATGGCAACATCAACACAGTAGCTTCATTCATAAGCAGCACCAATATCGCTCACGAAGAAGGCCTTTAGTCCAGGTTCCTCAAGTATGGTGTTCACTTTCTCAACTCTCACATTGCTAATTTGTTTATGATGTGGTTTTTTCAAGGTTCCCTCCATCTTTGTCCCACCATATCATCCACTCCATTTTTAAAACAAGGATTACATCTAACCCCAACAATTACAAAACCAGCATGGTTGGAAACACTTTCAACAAGCTTTATGGAACAATACTTCATGTGGTTATTAGATAAAAAGCTAAAAAGGATGCACCATAGGGCCAAAGGTCAAACAGGGTTTCATTGGGAGTACCAAACCATTGACCACATCTTGATTCTTCACTCTCAGCGCCATTACTAAGAAGGTTCATGATCGCTTTCCAAAAGTCTTATCTTGTTTTGTGGACTTTCGAAAGGCATTTGACAGTGTCCCAAGAGAGGCCTTGTTTCAAAGTCTTTGTGACATTTGCATTTTAGAGATACGTATAGCTTCTATCATGAGACTGTTGTGCCACACTTTGTGGGGCACCCCTACAGACCTATTTTTGCAAAAATTCCCAAAGACTGAGAGTCCATCTCTATTGCTCTTGGGCTCCCGTATGATGTGAATGTGGTTGTTTTTTATGAATGATCAAAGGAGGATATATTATATGCCATGCCATGATGATGATGATGTATATCTTATAAAATTTGAACAAGAATGCTTTGTGATTGTCAGATGACTATAGCTAGCAGTATCAACCCTTAGGTTGACAAGGGTGAAAGATGTTTGGTTTGTTATTAACTAATTCACCAAGACAACCCTTGGTATTGATAAGAGCTCTTTCCCCCTCCCTTGGGTCCACCTATGGCTTATTCATCCATTCTCCTGTTATCACATCCATAGTAGCTGGGCTACCATGGTGTTGAAGAGCAGTTTTGTCCCAGACCTGAGACAGTCCTACACTAAGATGAGCCTATTTTTTTTGGCATGGTGATGATCAATGGCAGAGTGATTTCAAAGACAGCCAGAGTGCAAGAGCAGTGTCACCAGGGGACCCTTGTCACTTTTGAGCCTTCATGATCCCTGAGAGACACTTGTTAGACCATGGTTCACTTCAGCAGTATAGCAGAGCAGGCAGCTGATATACATCTTCCTTGCCCCCAAACTTTCAGAGGCAGTTCAGATTCAGATGCAGAGATGACTGAGCAAGTATATGGCACGAGGTTTGCACATGTTGTTGTCATTCCTAATTATCTTAGTGAATGTGACTGGTCATATGTGGTAGTGGCATGGTGATTTTTCTTATGGTTGATATTGGACTGATAATTGAGATGGTTATGTAGTAGGGTGTTAAGATTAGGCATATGCTCAAGAGTAGGGTTACCCCTTATACAAATTAGCCCATTCCCCACCTACCTCCAGCACCACCTTTTCACTTGTCCTCCACCCATCCATTTATATGCCATGCTGACCCCTTCCCCTGACTTGGATAAGACTTTCTGAGATCAAAGAACTTCCCCAGTCTGACCTCTATACTAGGAAAGCTTCCATGTTGTTATGTGTCTGGGCTCTGAGTTGTGCGACAAAACTCTCCAAAGCTTTGACCCTTCTGGGCCGAAGGAACCCGTCAGTGTTGGGTCCTGTGCCTAGGAGAGTTGGGTGTCTGAAGCCTTGACTTGTTTTGGTCGGTTACCCCTGATGTCTTGTCCTGATTGTGGAGGATTCCCGTCAGCTGAAGCCTTAACCCTTCTAGCCCGAAAGAACCCATCGATGTTGGGTCCTGAGTCTAGGTTGGCTAGTTGCATGGGGGGTATTAGCTA